>CCAG010004121.1:0-19264 GCA_001077435.1 Glossina morsitans morsitans | reverse complement strand
AGTCTCCAAATATTGAAGAGGTTTTGACATTCACCAAGTGTATGTTTAGTCGTAAAATTTTGTTCGTAATTGCAAATTGGACCAACAGATTTCTTAAGGGTCCATTGGTGTGGCGCGCTAGCATGACCAAGGCGAGTTCCTCCAAATGCTTTGATCTTGAGGAGATTAGTTTTACCATGCGAGTGGCGTGGAGGTTGGTTGTTCTACCGATTTCCTCCGCAATTTTGAATTATTTGACCGTGGAAAACGTCAATATCATAGACCGTCGGATATATAGCTTTCATTTAATTTTTCCAGTGACTTTGAGTGGATTCGTTATTTGCTCGCACGTCGCTTAGCTATTTCGGCGATTATCAAGTCACGACAGAGGGGCATGTTGACTCCGAATTTTTATTGTACGAGCTTTATCTCAAGTGAAAGAAAAAATCTACTACGCTCTCATCCCTAAACTTTGGTAAGACCCTATTTTTACAGAGAATTTTTTCGAGTGGCTCCTTTATTTGCTATGCATTTAAAAAAAATCGGAATACTTCAAATTCGGTTTTGATATATAAACATGAATTAACTATAGATTTTCCATTTAGTCCGACATCCTTTTGTCACTTTTCTAGTAATTCAGATCAATGCCCATCTCCTTGTAACAAAAGACCGGTCTTTTTTTTTTTTTTTTTTTTTTTTTTTTGCTCACTTTGCAAAAGACTCGAAATTATTGCCCTCAAGATGTTGGTTCGTAATGTTGAATTGGATTCTTTCACTTTTAAACCAATTTCAATTGAAATAACTTATCGCCAATCAAAAAAGTGAAATCTGCAAAAAAACCAATATGTGAAAAATGCTTTACTGCGTTATTGATTTCATACTACATGCTGCCAGTGCAACTCTCTATTTGCAGCTCAATCAAAGAGCGTAACAGCAATGCGAATTTTGAAAAAGATCTAAGTAATGAATTGGACCACTTTTACTATATAGACCCGAAAACACATTTATCTCAAGCCAGTTATTAGTAAAAGATATCTTATGCGCGTAACACAAGCCAGAGGATTTTTGAAAATTTAATGCTCTTATTCTTTCTCTCTCTTTCTAAAGAAGAAAAAGCACGTGAAATTTATTCAAAAGATCAAAGCAAAAAATATTATAATGTTATAATAATAATGTTAGTAATAATTGCTTTAGTCCTTTAAAAGATGGTGCTTAACAAAAACCATAATGTAGTTGGGAAAAAGTGACAAAGCAGGCAGATTCAAAGACATCGCTAATGATGAATGCTACTTGGCAAATAACAAATAATATGACAAACATTCGAAATTCCAGCAAATAATACGTCTATCATCGGAGGTAAGTTTAATGTTAAGTTTATACGATTTGCAAATACTGCCGCCATTCGGCAAATAAATGAATGAATAATCTTTCCTTCATACCAAATTAAAGTGAACAAATTACATATATTATAAAGTAAACATATTTTATTAATGGAATTATTATAAGATAGATTCCTTCAAAAAACCAAAAAAATCATTGCTTGTTTCAAGGGAACTACTAGCGGAACATATGAATGATCAGAAAAAACGGAGAACATCCGAACAAAGAAGCAGCTAAGAAAGGTGTTATCTTCTTCGGCTCGACTTGTTAACTCGCTAACTCTCTAACTTTGCTAAATGCATGCCAATGCCAATGAATCAGGTGAAACAACTTTTCGCACTCATCTTGAAATTAATGTTATTAGGGTTGAAACGCATTTTTAAACTTTATGCATGCACAATAGCCGCTCGGCCGTGCCCTACTTTTCTATATTATCTTTCGTAGTTTTGAATATATTAACAATAAGCGGTCAGAAAAGTGAGTATGACTTAGATACTAATCGGATCAGATCGGAAATACATACAATTTACACTTTTCAAGGAGTCTATAATGCTTACTTCCGGATATTGAAAAGTCAATGCTAAAATTAGCATGCCTACTTGACCCGGTAATTAATAAAAAAAACCGCAACTTGCTGAGACGATGCTTACACAGACAAATTGATATAAAATATTACTTCAACCGCAGGCAATGAAAATTGCAATCAACGCTTCTAATAGAGTTGCATTTTAATTTTACACGAAAACGTTTAGATTTTCAAGAAATAATACGCAAAAAATCTGCTTACAAATCTTGATCGAGTGAAGTAAACCAAGTTGAACGGTTGGTTTTATATTATGAATATTTTTGGGCGCTAGTGTTTTCGTGTGGTATTCTAGTACAGTTCTAATTATCTTTTTAAAAAAGGCATGAAGAACTGAAACTTTTCGATTAAGGATTTTCATATGTAAAGAATTCATTGCAAAGAATTTCAGAAAAACGGTTCAACTGAGGGGCTTCTAGTGATTCATATTTCGGTTGCTTCACATTTAACCAATGGCTTGATGTGGAACTATGAGAAAAACAGTTTTATTAGAAACTTCTTTATTACTTACTGAATTTACTGCCAAAACAACTTTTCTATAAATTCTTAAACTGTGCGATCAACCAATTTAGTGGTTCACACGTGACGTTAAAACGATATCATTGATATCAAATTTGAGCTCGAAGACCGAAAGCATTTCAAGTACTCCAAACATACACATAGAACTCACAATTTTGCGATTCGAAATGCTTCGAACGGCCACCTTTATTATATTTGGCAATGATCCAAGATGTTGGAAACATTACATAGCAATCGTCGTTGATTGATGAAATTGCCATCATAAGCCTTTATATCCAAGAGATAAAGTATGCTACGATGTTTTAAAATATTTTAAAAGCAAAATGACCTCAATCAATACATGGAAGCTTTCCTTTTTAAACTCCACATCGCTGCAAGGTTTAATATTTTTAATTTAATAATAAATTTAATTGTACGGATGTACGTAACAACCAGAAGAACTTAAAGCACACTGAAAATTATGGCAAACGATTCGGAATCATTTTCATGCAGCTCATAATTGTGGAGATATTCTGATGAAATTTGACGCAGACGTGGTTTACCTCAAAAACGAACGATGCTGTAACGAGATATGATTTTGTTATATTATAACGAAAGTGAGCAAAATGTTGGATTTAAGGGGAGGTCAAGCGACCTACCCGGTAAAGCTTTTTCAAGTAATTCATTATCGACACGATCAAGTGCTTTAGAAAATATCACTGTGTTTACCCTATTAGAACTCTTTATAGACATTACAAACAAGCTCCAACAGATTAGTCATAGCACATCCTTATTGAAACCATGTTGAGAGGGTGGCAAAATATTTTTTCTTGCACCATTTTTATAAAGCGGAATTAAATAGGATTCTCTTTACAATTTAGGAAAGCAACCTTTCCTAAGACAAAAGCTAAATAGCGTGGTTAACGGAATATGAAGAACATTAGCATAAAAACGTAAGATGCAGGACGGTATCGCGTCCGAACCAAGCTGACATTACGTTTTCAAAGTGGCTTACGCATTGAAGACTTCTATATTAAAAAAGATAACATTAGGAAAAATATCAAGCGATTCTAAATAATGTGGATAAAAGTGATTAGCGCTATACATTGAAGCATACGATAATTCGAAGAAATTAGCAAACATGTCAAAAATGTCTGCGGCACTGGAAGAGACAATGTTATTAAAACGCATAAGCCTAGAAAATCCAGACAGTTTCCGTTACACATTCACATACATAAAGAATCACTACGGATTCGAGCGACTCATTTGGTGGATGTTGCCATCCCAAGCACATTTATTTAAAGCGTTAAATGTGTTTCTTATCCTAGAGTGATTGACCACCTCGACAATTGACCCAGTTTTTTCGCATTTTTCGAAAAGTCTGATCCTATTATAGCGTACTACTCTCAACATTTTGGAAAACCAAGCCGGCGCATATTCGTTAGCAAAGTAGGGCTTAACGGGAACACACATAGATATAGCGGAATGGAGAACCGAATAAATAACAGGCAGACTCCCTTCGATGTGATCATAATCAAAATCCCAAAATCCCAGAATCCCAAGAGAATCTAAGATAACGCACTACAAAGTCCGACATAATTGGTTTTTGAAAGACAAATCACAAATTAGAAAATTGGTGAACATTTGAGATAAGTTAGAGTTTCTGGCTGATCAGTTTAGCGAGATCAGAATGGTTGGATTATACACATCTTCCTGAATGACAAATGAGGGGATACGTAGAATGGAGACGTTATCATTCGTGGTTTTGCTTTTACTTAATCTTCTTTTACTCAACTTATAGTCAACATAGCACATACAAGCAGATTGGTAGGTTGGTAGGTTTTGAAGATGACCTTGTTCCCACTTGATGGTTTGTGTTTGCGTCAAAATTACTCATACCATACTTATATTTCATCCAAATATTTACCAACGATATTTTCGGACATATGGTACGGGAAACTATTCAATACGCCATTTATTGTGAAAAGAACTCATTCAACATAAACGGTTTCGAAATGAAAAAAATTAATGCGATTAATATTATAACGAGATATATAAAATGCCCAAGTTATAGATTATATTGGTCTTCACATACTTCACTTCGACTTCCTGTTATTGCTGAAAGAAGGGTTCTCAAGCACTCTGAACAAATGATACCTCCACTATAAAACCAACAATGAAACATTGAATGGTGTGTGAAGATATTTTCATAAAACAGTGCGCCCAATTTAAGACATACTATCGCGAACCTTTGCAAACACCTCGACACCGATAGGATTTTAGGCAATTAATGAAATGATAATGAATAATAATTAATAATAATAGAGAAAGCAGACGTTAGAGCCTTTCGAGATGAAGACCGCAAAAAAGAGCAATACATGTCAATAGCAAATGCTCTGCAAAAGAATAAAATAAATTTGTGTGGGTGTAGATATGTCTGATCGTATCATGGCACACTATCCTCACCCGGCTCAAAGGTGAAAATTTTGCCATGGACTTGCTTTTCAGTTTTTAAATGTATCTATAGATTCTTTTCAATCAATAGAAGACTAAAATATCTTTTTTGGATTTAAAAGCGTCAATAGCTACCACAATGATAAAAAGGAATGAACGCGCCAAAAGACGACTTAGATATCTATCTTTGTGTTGATAACCACTTAAAATATCCAAAATCAGACTGGACGCTATAGTAAATTATCCCAAAAAAAAATTATGTGAAACACCGTCCAAGATGTCACGATAGTAATAGTGTAAAACAAAATCGTTACATTTGTGAGAAACATGAAGAACTGGCATGATCGTAATATATCAAACCGTATTACTCGGAAATTACGACGAACGCTCAGTGAATTTTTATTGTTCTCCCATTTATTCTGTTATTTCAATTCTTTTTAATATAAATTGAAGGGGTCGTACAAAAAGAAAAATGTGAAGTTTTTCTTGCAGACAAGTCGTGTCGCCATTTTTAAACCGTTGAACTCGAAACCGGCAATTGGGAAATGATGGAGCAGCAACATCATAGGCCTCTGAACGTGTTTGGTAGATTTCGGCAACCGATTTCTTCAAAAAAACACCAAAAGTAATGAATTTGGAAAAAGAAGAATTTTTAGCACTCGATGATTAGGGTCGGCGCTGAACAAATCAATAGCATTAAGCGGAAAACTGCTATTTTATGTAGAGGAAGGTGAAAACCATCGAATTCAACCGTTCTGTACACATGAAACACGATTATTTATTCAAAATGGCAAACAGCCTAACTACTCTGACGGGCCTTCGCGTGGCTGAAACTTAGCTTTCGCATTGGCATGCATCCGTTTCCGCCGAATATCTGAATGTAAAAACGCAAGCAATATTTTTCACATATGATCTCCTTCCCGTTTTTGTTAAAGATTTTTGCAATATTTGTAAAGAAAAATACGTAGGATATTTTTGATGAGTTAATTTCACTTCTTTTTATTAATAAAGTGTCTTTTCTTGGTGGGAATTTGAACTTTTTTATTCAAACGCTCGTCAACCACATAAAAATCACTCTTTCTAAGAAATTCTACACATTTCTGTAGCTGCAGGCTCACAGATTAAACGATGTTTTTGTTTTTTTTTTAATTCAAATTTAGACGAGGAAACCAGAGCCGTAAATCAAAGATGCTTTGCGAGAGCAGTTCCGATGTCGTAATTTTTGCCTCTTTGGTCTGCTGCAGCGTAAATCATAAGTCTCAGAAGATATGCATACCAAACATTTTATTGTTAATTTGTTGAACCAAGCATGTTAAAGTTGAAGAGAAAAAATTTTAAATAGAACATTTTCATAATATATGAACCTACTGCTAAAAAAGGCGTGGAGCGACTATTGTATACTAGATCGTGAACTAAAATAAGATATGTTTTCAAAATACAGAAAAAGAAAGGACCTTCATTGCAACTGAAACAAGAAATATAAAAGCAAACGTCTAATAGATATATAGCGGCCGATTTACGTCCTCTCTCTTTCAAAAATTATATCGTATATTTTACCATGCTAGTACAATTATTTTTCATTATGCCTCGGGTGACTAGCCAAGACAGCAGATTAACCGCCCCTGGTTTATCAGCTGCCAACTCGGACGTGACATTATTTGTCTTATTAACAGGCTGATGTTTAATCACATGAGATGTAATGATCATCTATTCAAAATTAACATAGTAACCAATCTTTTATGTGCCTGTGGAGTTTTACATCTCCTGATCATATCCTATCCTATTTGTCTGCCCGAATGTTACAACTATTCTATTCGCCATTACACACTTCACAAATTGAGTACTTGTGATCTTCTTCTTTTAAATCATGTCATCACGCCGTATAAGCATTTACAGTTAAGTCATAAACATACTCCCTTTTACACTTTTTTACCCTCACACTCATTAATTCCTTCACAAGACACTTTACACTCATGTACTACATTACTTCTTATACAACGGAATTCACTCCTCGCTGTTCTGCTCTATCCTATGTTGCAGAATATGCACATTTTAATAAAAATTAAAAAAAAAAATAATGTGGCGGACATATAACAAAATTGAAAAGGTTTTAATCAAGCAAACACTAAAACGAATAAATAATGAAATTATATACCAAATCTAACACCAATCTAGCCCAAACAATGAACTCTATGTTCACCTTGGGCCTCTTTTACACATCTGAGCGAATTTTCGGTTGTTGATCTACTGAATAACAGAAGAAGAAGGAGATTAACAGGTTTTCTCAATTATGTTCGGTTTTCAAATTGCAAAAAGTCCATTGTTCCCAATTAATTTGAGCAACTATGGAGAATTGGTTAAGAGAAGCGCAATCACAGTGCTTAGCCTATGATGGGCGTGGTGATATGATTAAATATATAATGGCTATGAAATCTCTCCGTACGCCCGGAATGGCGGAAAAAATGAATATGTTCCGCATGTTTTACAAAGCAACAAATTTTGACAAACCACCCGATGTTAAATAAAAATTTGTACATCACGGATCTGCAGAAAAATGGGTTCCCTCAGCTTTCAATCGCTTAAATTAGCACGAGATCTGCATATCAAGTTTCTCTGGGTCAATTTCGATCACTACATATTAATACTTACACTTTTCTGTTCTACAAAGGATCGATTTTCGTGAAAATCGTTATTAGGGTAGGATCCAAAAAATATGCCGAGATGATCCAAACAATGTACAGTTGATTTTTCTATGTTAAATTCCTATTGTGATATAATTTTGATCGTGAAGCATTGAAAATTATACCTTTTTGCCGTATGAACTTCAGCTTTCGTTATATGAGGGGGGGTTCAAAAATTACCCCAGCCGATACCAAATTTTAGTATGCCGAAATACTACTACTTAGCCCTTCTGCATGCTATATACGATCGCACTAATTAGTGTAACACAAGTGGTATTGGGTACAAAAAAAAAACAAATACTAATGCAAAACATGAACAATTTAGCTTCAAGCAAAAAACATTTGCTTTTGTTTCTGCTCTTGTTGTCGCCGATACCATGTGTTGCAAACAAAGCACATCTGGGCAAAATATCTATTCGCCCCTATTGAAAACCAAAGTTTGGCAGGAACATTTATTAAGTAAAAATGCAACAAGAAAATGCACACAGTACTACGTTTACAGCAATAAAATCGAATATGGTCTTTACTTTTGAAATGCGCGTGCAGAACATTTGAAGATTTCCAGTTTGCTTCCTGTTTGTCACGAAGGCGTCATGTCCGATCCTTTGAATGTCTCAAAGGTTTTATCTTTACTTCACCGAAAGCAAACGCATGCAAATATAGATTTATCATCAATAAAAGTAAATATACATTTTGCACCAACAATCGACGTTATAGGCGTAGGTTCACATATGTCCTTATGAACTATTTCGGATGATTAGTTTCATTGTCCTGCTGAACTGGTAAATAGTTTCTGAAGACATTTACATCTTAAGCGAATAGCATAAGAAATATCATAATATATCTTTTGGCAGATAAATATTAGCTATCGAACCAACTGTTTCTGCGAGAGTGCCTTTAGATGACCAAAGGTGTCCGTAACGATTGTGCCATTTCATCGCTTCATCAACATAGGCGCTTGCGAAAACTTTATTTTTACATAGTTTATTTTTTACATTGGCACTTAATTTAATACTCGAAAGTTACCGTTTTTGTTTTTAATACTTGTGTTACCTCGGTTATCGTTGCTTTCGTTTCTTGCATAATATTTGTTTTTGTAACTCTTATCTTGAACCATGAACACTTTATTGCTGCTTGACTCACTTGGCCTGGATGTGCATGTTTTGCTGCGTCCTTCCTCTTCAACTAACTTAGTTCTTATGGTGTTCAAATTAGCTAAATTGTCACATGATTTTATTGCAATTACCAACTTTCCAAACGACTTATGGAGGCTAGCTAAAAGCAGAATTCCTTTATGAGGTCCTATGGCAAAGAAGCCTAGTCAATGAGCGACGTACTGTTCGCAGCTACAAAAATTACTGCAAAACACTTCCGCAAAAAGGTACAATTTCTAGAGATATTTCTAAAATCCCTTGTAAAATGATTGGTATTTATTTAGCCCACTGACATTCTGAACATTCGTGGCAGCGATGAATTTATACAATTTTGGGATTGCTACGAGTATTGAAAGTTTTGAATGTAGAGAGAAACGATTAGCTTGTGTGAAATGCACGGGGATTTAATAGAGATTTTAGAGAGTTGTGTAGATCATTTACGTGTGGGTGATCCAAAATGTGTCGGATGGAAAGATTTACTGCCGCTAATCTTACGTATACTTACTGACCAATGAACTCTTATAGTCAAAGGCCTAACTATGTGGGTTTAGAATATCGCGATTTAATTATCAAAAATTTGTTAACGATAGGTTGGTCGACTAAAGTCTTTACGTCATTGACCGATATTTCCAGGTAAATATTTTGTGTATTACATATTGGACTGCTAATTAGCGAGTATTTCTTCGTTGTTGACCTAGAAAACTTTAATCATCTACTAATGAAATTACGGTTGCGTTAAATAAATTTTGTGGTTATGTACAATCTTCAGCATGTCAATTGTTTTTCTCTTGCTTTACCGCACGTCAGATTATTATACCGACGTTGGCATTGGACAAGCATTTCATCGATTTTATTATAAAAAACTATTTGCCGATATAATTAGTAACTCTGTAAATTTTGGCAGTGTAGGTGAGAATTGAACGAAATGGAGAAATTTTCATTTCCTGTCCACCGCAAGAAAATAAGGTGCACTAATCTTATCAATTAAGACATTTATGTAATTTTTACGCTAGGAAGACATTGTGAGGTCCGTCTATTCGAAAATCGGAATAGTCTTAACAAATTTTTATTTTCAGCATATATATTTAAGGCTATAAGCCCTGCAATACCGAAAAAAATGACATGACATTGAAAACGAACTAAGCGAACAAGTAAGAAGATAATGCGTTGTATAGGCTATATAGCCTATGAGCATAAAAAATAGTAAAAGTTCTCTGCAGCAAAATACCTTAAATTCAAAACGCTAGAGTGAGTGTTAGTTTACGAAAACGCAAGCAGGACTTCAATTCATTTTAAGTACTATCTCCCAACTCTTTATTTTTAATTACTCACCATTTTGTAAGCAACTTGTTAGCTAGTTTTTGCCTTTACATGGTTTATAAAAAAAAAAGATTGCGGAAAAGTCTTTCAACGATATCAAAGGAGCAATAACGAAACATTTATTTACCATAGAACAAGTCTTAATAAAAAGCGTTATCCCCAGTTCCTTTGATAATCATTAAACATTTGGTTTTCTCACATTTTTTCAAATGTTTGTAAATTTTTCGCACGATCTCTAAATTAATGGCGGTTAATGTTTGTTCAAAATGTAATGTTCAAAATTATAGAGAATTTAAAAAGTTTGGTTTGTTGCTCTTTTATCCTTCGTAGATGATTCAGTGGCCAATCTAAGGTTATTGGTTTTATTGAAATCTCAACCGCACTTGAGATATAGATCCAGGATACAAGAGTTATAATTTATAAATTTATGCCTTTTTACATTTTCTGATAAGGAAATAAAAGAAGCTGAAGAAACAACAATTTTGCATCATTTGAATTTATGTACTCTCGTTGCAATTACTGAGCAACAATTGTGCGCAGTACTTATTGGTATCACAGAATTTTAGAAGAGATCAATATTTTATAAGTCAATCATAGTATGTAATGATTTTCTGGCGGGCTTCTTTTCTCAAACATTAGATTCTTATTGCGCGTTTCTTCTTGTTATGCGTTATGTTTTGCGATTTTTATTATTATTTAACAGAGACAGCACCTTTTTATATTAGGGATTGAACAAAGAAAGAAAACGGGCGACATAAACACAGCCATTCACGCACGTACACTTACACGTACTGCTCAGAAACGTAGTATCGCAAAAAAAGCTGTGAGCTGCTGCTATGATGATGTTTGGGTTATTGAATTTAAATTTTTGGTTTACAGGAAAAACACACATTGCATACATGAACATGAACGGTGGAAAAGCACATAAAAAATTCTGTTAAATGAATAAATGGTGCAAAAGCGAGGTAAAAATTGTGTTCACTGAAAATAAATGGTGGAAAAACACCGAAAAACATCATAGAAGTTATTAGAAGCTAAATTTAAAACTATCAAAACGATGAGTTCGACCACCTGTTGGAATACAAAAGAGAGAATCTTTGGTTTTATGTCAAACTTAAATAGAAATCTTGGCTTTTTATCAAACTGCAATATAACTGAGAAATGAGTTCGACCACCTGTTGGAATAAAAGATTGAATCTTGGGTTTTACGTCAAACTTAAATAGAAATCTTGGGTTTTACCGATATCCTAACGGAATTCTTACGGGCACATTTTATTTTTGGTCTGGGTATTGTTATTATAAAGGTAATTGAATGAACGAGAGTAGAACCAGATCAAAATCAATATTCTGATAATTAAATTAAAGTCAAGGTAGTCTACACATACATTTTAATTTATATAAATTCAATTTTTTAGTTTGTTTGACCTTATTGAGAGTAACTGACACATCCACTGTTTCTGAGTGCGTGGAAACCATCATACATTATGTGCTCGAAAGCAAAAAAAACTCATCGTCATCGTTGTCCATATTTGTGAGCGATGTCTTATCACCTGATTCGTCATATATATAATACGTGCGAACATAATTGAGTGTCTTCTGGCAATTGTTACGCAAGAAATGTTTCCCCTCTTCTTCTTTGTACAACAATAAGTTCAAATTCATTATCTTGTTTGCTGTGCACACAAGTTCATTTCTGCAGTTTCGTAGATGATAGCGTTTGATGGGCGAATTTTCTGTATAAAAAAAGAAAGTAAACGTTACGCATCTTAAGGCTTTTTCCCTTAATAAATTTTTTTTTATTGTTCCACTTTTGGGGAATTGCCAGATTGAATCTTTTTTTGTCGAACATTCAAATATGGATCTTTGTATTGTGAAATGAGTCAGTGTTTTCTTTTTAATTTTAAAATTCTTTGGCTTTTTCCTTTTTGTTTTATGTAAATGTGTCACCAACTTCTTCTTCTAATTTTTAGCCTTTTTTTCTTTTTTTATGCAATTTTTTTGGCAATTTTCAACTTTAAGTGAATGTGTCACCAACTTCTTTGTGCATTTGTAAAAGGGCTTTGATTTTTAGCTAGAAACCGTTAGCTCGTTTTTTCCTTTACATGGTTTAAAAAAAAAAGTATCATGTGTTAACACGTTTGTGGACGCGAATGCTATAGCATTCATTTTCATAGTGATGCAAAATGACGTGAATGCTACAGCATTCAAATTTTAAATTTTAAATTTTTCATTTAATTTCATGTAACCTTAAGTTTTTGTAATTAATATAAATTTCAAAGTAATGACCAATTGATTCATTAAGTACTTCCTTATTTTTTTTTATTTTTCTCCGTTCTGACTACTCTTATAATATATGTATAATCAGATTTTGGATATTGCAACTAGTTTCAAAAATAATTGCCTGTCTATTTTTGCAGCTCCCTAAAATTTAGCGTTAATAGTAAAAAGAGAAAACAAACTAGCTTTCAATAAATGGCAACGCTTTCAAATTGTGAACAAAATGAACATGAAATAATCGTAGTTTGAAAATTGAGGTCCGTTCTCATTGAAGTTTTGAAACATCCGTTCCGAACCTTAAAACAAAACGAAGAAATGCGCTAAAGTTTAAAAAATCCGTCTCGGACTTTAAAACATAAAAAGAAGAAAAGCGCAATAAAAATCTCATGTTTGAGAAAAGGAGCTCCGCCAGAAAATTAAACAACAAAAGGATAAAATTCGTCATTTTTAATTAATTGCCTCGGTGATATAAATTTATTAGTAATTTTTTTTTTGGTTAACGTTAACATTTTAAAACAAGATTGAACTAAATTAAATTTTCAGTTTTGTTTGTTTCTTTACAAATTCATATAAACATACTTGTATTGTTTTGTCTTTAGAATGAAAACCGTCGACCGGTGACGTTGGAATACTTCAAGCTTTGTTGTATGATATGTACATTATTACGGCATCATGTAGGTAAAACCTAACCTAAATAAGACATATTGCTTGATCTAATCTTGAAAGTAACTGCAATAAGCAGGTTAATTGAGATTAAAGGAATTATTTACAAAATCTACAAAAACGAATTTCATAACGCAAGCAAGCTATTCCCCAAGCTTCGCTAGCTTTATTAATTGAGTCCACGACACTAACATTACGTGATTGTCTAGAATCTAGATCTGTTAGAAGTTGCTACGCAGAAAGTCGAAGCCATACATTTACAACCTTTCTATAAGCAATTATCGCACAGTAAACGTACGTTGAAATACTTGACCGACATTACGAAGGTGGTTTATGTCTGTTTTTATCAGATTACAAAAATCGTATATTCAATAAAACGTTGCCGAAAAGAAAAGCGCTGCAACAACACCAGAAAATCAATCCAAAAAAGCATCAAAAATCGCCCACGACACTATTTCAACAAAATAACTCTGCGTTGGTGAAACAAGAAGGTAAAGGTTCACAACAGCACCAAGAAGCTAGGAAGAAGACAAAGTTTGTTAATCCTCGCTTCACTGGTGGTAGCGTTGCTGCTGAAACCATCACGTTGAAGGGGCTACGTTTATGCAATTGCCAAGCATGCTAGCATAAACTAGTTAACAATTGCCCTTGGTGTCGAAGGGCCCTTGTCTTTATTTATTACTTATTTTCATAAAATGGTTTTTTTTTATCTATTTTCTTATTGTTGAAATACTTCCTTTCGGATGGCTGTATCTGAAAAAAAAAAATAAAGAAATATTCAAATAGTTCATGGTCAGACATATTACTTTATTCAAATTATTATAAGAAAAAATGCACTTACTTATTTAAATAATAAATCTCCTTGTATATATATAAATATCCAATAAAATTGTCTTAACTACTCTCCCTTTTCTTTACTTTCAGTTTGTCAATTTTTAAAAAAATTTTGTAAAAATATGAAGGAAAAATTTTTTCATATGTTTTCTTTTGAATTCGCTATACCTCCTTTTGAATTCGCTATACCTCCTTTTGAATTCGCTATACCTCCTTTTGAATTCGCTATACCTCCCTTTGATTTCTTATTTAGTAATGGTTGCAATGGTTGCTGGCTTGCATTAATGAAGAACGGCAGGTCTTGAAGTGCTTAGCTAAAAAAAGTGAAAATCTCTTAAAATCCTTAAAAGAAAAAGGTGGTGTTGAATTCTCAAAACAAGCTTTAGAACAACAAGATGATCTTCTAGAATATGCCCGTAATAATTTTTATTACGCTTACCACCATTTGCTGTTACGTTCCTTTCCCGCAACTGCTGTTTGAGCTGTTCCACTGTTAGATCGTCTAATTTTACCATTTCTTTTGTTTTCCACGGTCCCACTTCTGACCACCGTTGTTAAAAGTTACCACTTTTCTTGATACGGTCCGTATCACTAGATCGTGAATATTATTTTCAAGAGATATGTACTTCAGAATTCTTTTAACTTCAAGATCTATTCTTTAAGGCTAGGATTGTTTACATTTTACTTTGGCAATACTCTCGACTTCTTAACTTTAATATTCTTTTTCGACTCAAATGATCTCGTACCACTAGCTCTGCCTTCCGCAAATAGTCTATTTGTACACATTTTTAGAAGCTTGTTACCATTACTTAACCTCATGGCTTCATTCTTAATCCGTTAACCTTCTTTTCTGTTAATCGTCTTCCTCGGCCGGCAGCTGTATGACGCGCCGCGCATGTGCACCTGTGTTCTTGCCTGCCTGTTTTTCCGCTAATCTTTTTCTTCGGCCAATCCTGGGAGATTTGACAATAGTAATTTAGCGGAAGTAGAGAAATGCTTTACGGAAGATCTTAGTCCTCTAATTAGGTTTGCTAAAAGAAATTCTTATAAGTAATCTATGACCGTTATGTTTCAGAATGCAGGTGTAAAGAACGTTTGTTATCTTATATAAAAGAGATTTTGAAAGCAATAAATGATTTCTGATTTGAAATTTATGTTGATGAGCACAAAAAACCTACAAAATAAAGAACATTTGATTTACCTTATCTTAAGATTTATGTAAGGCGAAAGCTTTAATATTTTAAACATAATTTTTTTTAATGTTTCGTTATTGCAGCACTATTTTGATTTTGCAACTTACCCGACATAATCGTAGAACTTGTAGTAAGATTATTGCACTTTTTTCTTTAAATTATTACCAAAGTTCAGATAAAATTAAAATGTTAATTATTTCATAATTATAGGCATGTAACCACATTGGCTGCATAAGAATTAAGTATTTGATGCAGATCTTAATAACTTAGCAGAAGATGTTCAACAAATTAAATCGAGTGGTTACAAGCTAGAGAACCAAGTAGATCAGCAATATCAATTGATTGAAAATCAATCTAAAGTTTTATCGCGTCTTCATGAGTTGTCGCATTTGTTCATCGAAAACTCTGTTTTCTTTTAAATAACAAATTACTAGGCGATAAAGTGTTGGTTTTCTTTAATATAAGAAAAAAAAAGAAAAACAAAAAACATGTATAATCTGCCTAACTTCAAAGGCATATTTTAATCATGTAATACAAAAGAGATTTTCATTCCCATTATCAATTTATATTCATATTTGCAATTTGAAAGTGCCGGCTTTTACCGAAATTTTCCATCCAATCATAATTCATGCAAGGTGTGGTAAAGAAGCAAGTCGTAGAACTTATTCCGACCATAATTCATGCTCCCAAAACCCTTTGTCAACGCGGCGTGACAAAGGATACGTCCTACTCAACTCAGTGAAGGAGGCACACATGACGGAACGCGACGTAGGCAAGCGTCTACAAGCAGCAATCGTGACACGGCTTGCCTTTTTACAGATGGGGGATCGTGCCCCAACGGAAGTACCCACCGGATTAATTTATTGGGTTACATATTACAATTGCTGTTAAGCGAAAAAGTTTGGAGGATATATTATGATATATTTATATTTATATATTACTCATTTGTTTCTTCTATTTTAGATAAGAAAAATATCCGCCCACCATACGAAGAAGAAGAAATAATGCATTAAATCCAGTAAAGTAAAAGTAAATACATTATTATATATTTATGTTTATGTATTACTCATTTGTTTCTTCTACTTGGGATAAGAAAACAATGAAGTCCAACTTCCCGCTCAATTGCTTCATATAAATGAAGATTCGCTATATACCAAAGGTAAGATTGCATTTACCCTTTCTTATTGTTATGTATAAATTATTCATTTGCTTCTATTTCATTTCAGATTAAAATAACAACCACGCGCCTGCACTATCGCTTCAGCGGAATGCGACACTTCCATACCTTAACGGTAAGTTCGTGGTCATCTTTGTATATAAAATTTATTAATCACAATAGTTTTCTTTGCAGATATCAACACACAATAGTTTTCTTTTGCAGATATCAACACACCGGCCCACAACAGCGTCCCCAATTTATTTAGATTATAATTAATTATGTTTTTATGCATTATGTATGCATATTATGTATTAAAGGGGCTTATATTTATTTATTATTAAAGATATTATATAGACATTATACAGATATATAACAGTTTTAAGTTACTTTTTTAATGGTGTAGGCCTACAGGGGAGCCAGCCATTTAAAACAATTGGCAACGCGCCTATCACTGTACCTCAAGGGTGGCGTGGAAAACCGTCCCAGGAAGCCGGTACAGAGCCAATTTTGGATTTTCGCCACCAGCTGATAAATCCTCTGTCTAAAGTCCATTCACTCAAAAACGATGCAAAATGTATTCATAAAAGCAGAGAAAAAAAGCTCAAACTTTCTCCGATCTTCAAGCTGATTGATTCCGAAATCCAAGCCACTTACACCGAACTGGGCACTTACGTTTACAATTCGAAGTTTACTGAAGTTAAAAGAATGTTTTGGAATGTTTTTGAATGTTTAGAATGTTTTAGAACATGTCATAGGGTTTTCGCGCTTCTGAAAATACTCTTACTCAATTGCTTGACTGAATTGTGAAGAAAGCACTTGTTAAAAAACTTTACAAATAACGGTGAGAATTGCTATTAAAAGCGATTAGTCGCACTTCGGTCGCAATATTAGGAAAAATGGCTGTAACGAGATCTCCAAATATCAAAGATTCCTGCCATAGCTAATGGGCAATCAACGGCTGTTATCTTGCGAATTGTATTATTATTCGATTATTCGCTATATTTACTAAAATCGGGTTCTTCTGTGTTTCTAGCTTTTCCCTAAACATCTAAAATTACATACTTAGATAAAGTTATGGTAATCGTAGTTCAATAATATGAACATCTCTCGAAAAGTCACTGGAGATAGAACTAATAAATGAAATAGTTTTCTACGGTTAAAAGGCGCTAATACTGGTTTAATCATCTCTATTCTCTCAAATATTCTATTCCTTTGTAAATCAAACTCCATTCAAAATATGTTTTAATTATTTTTATTATTTATTTCATATCTCCTATGTTTTTATTTTGCTATAATGCGTAGAACAAGAATGATCTTGAGAAAATTTTAGTAAATAGATCCGACATCTAATAAAATATACAATGTAAGGCCAATTCAGAAATCCTTATGTTTGTAGAAATTATAATAATAATGTAATAATAAAAATTAAACATACATTACACGGGAGAACGTCTCTCATGTGAAGAGAAAATAATAACGAACCCAATGAATGATATAAAGTTGTAGTATTAATAAAAAGAGAGAATCATAAACGCATAAAACCAAACACTGAGCAAATATTAAAATACAAAAATTTTCAAAGATAGTAATACTAAAATTTCGTAAAATTTAGAAAGGTGGGCAGATTATTTAAAGGAAAATACCAATTATAACAATGTGTCGAATACTTGAGTAAAAAATTTTGGTTTTGAAAATTTGTAAAATTTGGAAAAGATTACAACTGTTCGTTTAACGTGGGCGATGTACGAATTGTTGTGTTAAGAGATTGTATGAATTAATTTTTGTTTTTTCTTTTTTTAATCACATAAGTTTTCTTTCTTTACTTTGTTTGCTTTGGAGAACGGCAAAGCTTCAAAGGCAAAGTCAGCATATCTGTAGTGCTTTTAAAACCAATTCAAAAAACACTTCTGGCAACCTAACTTCACATTTTACATATTCCATATGCTCTGTTTCGTTCAAAATTTACAAAAAAAAAAAAAAAAGAAAAAAGAAGAACATTAAATTTAACGATTTAAAAGCTCATGTAGCCACGTGAATTCGAGCGACGTCGAGCGCAAAGGTAAGATACCAAAACAATCATAATTAAAGCAACCAAAGCAATGCCAACTGCAATAGGCACCACATCCGAAGTCTCGGTGCTATCGCAATCGCGAGCTGTTGAAAAACCGGTTTTGTTAGGAGTGCGGAAAGCTTCCATCTGGACATCGTGGACCTTGAGAGTGCCAACTACTTCATCATCAATAATGGTGCGAGTCATATTGAAAATCTGTGGACGGGTGCAATGATAAGACATTTGAACAGGAGCCGCAAAAAGTGGACCGCGATGCACCAATGTTATAGTTTGATTTTCTAAAAAGGCGAATAGTTTAGCGTCCAATTGAACACAAAATTGATTTTATTAACTTACCTTTAGCATTTGAGAACGTATCATTCAGCAAAGGTATGGTAAACATTATCATAGTTAAATTGAAGGTACCGTTGTTCTTAAGAAATTGTAATGACATTATATGTTGAGCTTCTTTGGGACCCCAATTAATTTGTAATCCTTGCGTGGTATTATGCTCACAATTAGCATCTTCTACTACCGAATTTTTAGGTATATTGTACAAGCCGTAAGTGTTTATATTATCTAAAAACAAAAACAAGTAATCAGCATGTGGATGTATATATGCATATTAGCAAGTGAGGAAGATGTATTAGATTTCAGGCGAATCGCGGATTACGTCAAAATTTGCCAGGTTATTGAGAAGCTTTGTAAGCCAACAATGAAATTTAATTAAATGATTTAAAATACTTTTTTTCTTCAATGCATTGTCCCTGAAGTTTAAGATACTTTGTTCAACTTATTTAACATTGACCTTTTTTGTCCTCCTTTACAGCAGGTATAACATATTTAGTCGACGACCTTTTTTTTGTATTACCTTGGAGATTTTCGAGATTTTGGAATAAATGAAGGTCATACATATATAAGAAAGACAGGGCGATCTTTCACAAACTTCGTAATTTAATTAAAAAACTCTTGCATTTTTCTCTGATAACACTGACCGTTTAGAATGCTTTGCATTTGAACAAATGGACTCGTAGTGACT
>CCAG010004118.1:0-29950 GCA_001077435.1 Glossina morsitans morsitans | reverse complement strand
TTATTAGGACACGGATGTTAATTATTAGAAACGATATTTATTGTCATTCAGTCAGAACTGGAAGACTCCGTTACGTATTCTTATTATATATTTTTATATAAAAAATATATATACATTTTTGCTCAGCACCGAATTTCAAATTAGCCCAAGCATGTACGTTCGGACTGTTCTAAAACAAAAATATATTTTTGATTATTACAACATGAGTCAAATCTATAATCCATAATTTTCTACAACATTTCACCACATCTCTGGCAACATCGTGTCGAAATAACTTATTTTGGTTTGGCAGCGATCCAACCACCGACTCATTTTCGCACTTCTTCACCTTTGCAATGCCGCGTGCCAGCCAAGCCAACGTAATGAATTTGGAAGAAGAAGAATTTTGGGCGCTTCATGATTAGCGTGAGCATACTCTATATAAATCAATAATATTAAATGGAAAGCTGTTATTATAGGTATACTAAGGTCAAAATCATTGCATTTAATCGTTGTTTAGAAGTCGCTGGCCAAAATTAACGCAACCACCTAATACAATTCATAGCAGCTTTGGGTTGAAATTTGGCAGAAAATTATATTCCGTTACGATCGAATGTTTTATTTTCATCACCGTTATCCGAAAGGTAGCAAAAAACAGAAAAGAAAGAAACAGGAATAGTGATTGCGCGTGGACGCTTTTAGTCATTACACAAATCGACAGAGTTTGATGCTGATCAAAAATATGTATAGTACATGGGGCTTTTGAAGATTCGTTCTGGACGTTGCAACCGTTTTGACAAAGGAATATACCCTTATATATACTCCTTCAGAGATGGGTATAACAACAATCGAGTAAAAGAAACAAATACGCAATGATTCTTACGAAAGACAACAGGTTGACTTAAGCCTTCAAGGGATATTGATTTAATGCAAATATTTTCTAGAGGCAGCTAAAAATAATCCCGATTCAGCCCCACGCTTAACAATGAATTTTGAAATTTCAATATGTAATTTGGACCAAAACGAGCGAATAGCTGTACTTAGCGAAGCGATGTGAGGTATCTATAGCCTTGCCCGGCTATAAAGTTCTTGCTTGTTTTATTAACCTACAGTCGAAATTTGAAATAATTTTCTTGATAATTAAACATGCTATGAATTGGCTTTTGAAACTACATAAACATGATTTTACAGAAAATCTTTTGGTCTTGGTATTGCTTGGCTTTATACTCCAATTTTTTATTTTTCATTCCGCTATGAAATAATCATTTAATTATTTAAAATACACAATAATAATAACACGTAGAGAGAGATCTCACTTGTTATCAATACGTCGTTCTTTGATGACGTTATGTTAACGCAAAATATTTATAACCGATTTGTGCACAAAGCATTGTTACAAAGTTGCATTGAGCGAAGGGAAGAAGCCGTTACAGAAAAACAATAAAAAGCTTCAATCGAATAAAATCCGCATCTCACGATTACGAAAGTTTCAAAAGTCTTGACGATTCAGTGAACGTTCATGATCGCGTGAAAATGCTAACTCTGGCGAACTTATCCCTCTCATGTTAGAACGGATGACAGAATAAGATGAAGAGGAAGTTTTAACCTGTTTCAAGCCAATCATATTAGGGAATATAAATTAAATTATGCTAAGCACATGGTCATTCCGAACTGCGAGTTTGTTCTAATTCATCGAAGATAATGCAATGCGTGAATATCCTAGGCAACTACTACAATTAATTCAAGAGAAAATCGTGTATAAAAACAAACTACAGCATACATTTCCAAAACAGACACAGTTTCAGAATTCCGTCTGGTCCATCCATGTGGTTTACACTTCTTGAGATTTGTGACGGAAAAATTGTTGTTTCTGTGAAGCCCATCAATTTTTTTCTCGATAAGAGGAGATCCTCGGAAGGGCAAACGATTGGGTAAGTACCAAAGATCATTTCAAAAAGCTTAATTCGCCAATGTAAAGGTTATGTCCTAATGAGCCAATCCATCTAAGAGTTTCACCGACGACGTTTGCCCAATATAGTGAAAGGAATGCATTCTATGGATACATGCTCTTTCTTCCTATTCTGAAAATATAATAATCGGGTTACGTATACAGCTTTACCAAGTGCTGTACTCGTTTCTTAAAGCTGGCCTTTTTGTACTGGCTTTTTTCCCAAGGAATGCTAATTGTACGACTAAAGAAAAACCCAAACAAATGAAAGCAAACGCAGAAAGATGGGTGGTTGACTTTCCAGAAAATATCACTTCCACAACAAATAGTTCTCATCGCATTGAGCACAATAAAATAGCGCACATATTAGCGATCTTGATGAATATTCTCTTGAAATGCCAGCATAAAATTTCAGGTCTCGGTTAGTGTGTGACAATACCTTTCCAAATGTTTGATGTACAGACAAAAAGAAAAACAAATGCGAACGAGAATAGTAGAAATGACGAAAGAAAGCCTAGACGTAATACAAAAATTAAATGAATAACGTTGTAGAATTAAACAAATGCAAAAGGCGAACATATAAGGGTTGTGACTTTTTATGATCATCTAACAACGTATGTTGAAATGTGGACACAATGTAAACAAAATAATTGGAAACCATATAACTAAAACTGAACAAATGTTCTTTAAAAAAATAAACTCACTCGTAAGAACCTTTACAAATTAAGTCATTTAAAAAAATTGCAAAAAGTATAAAAATAAGCTGAAAATGTTAATAAAAAACCGGAAAAAATTCAGATCCTAAACTAACGCATAGACGGGAATGAGATCTTCACATTTAAGTTCATCTACAAAGATAAACATTCGCATCTATTCAACCAAAAAAAAAAAAAAACCAAAGTTTATGGAAAATTTTATAATAAAGATTAAAAATACCATATATAACAACAAACTGGGGGTGTTGTCTGATAACTAAAGCAACAAAATTAATTAGACCTATTACTATGTAAAATGAATTTACTTACAGAAGAAAATCACAAAAGAAGTACAGCTCTCTACAGCTACTTTAAAAAAGAGATGGAGGAGGTAAAAAGCGAAACAATACTATTTCACATATAAATGAAACGTTGAATAATTTTGCCTAAGGGGCAGACTAATAAAAACAGTGAACACCAATACTATTCGAAGTTCTCTAAAGGACTTATTTAAATATTTTGTCTGCTAACGTGATTCTATAAGGCTGAGATGGCTACGAATTCGTCGAGTTCGTTATGATAAACATAGGACTATCATTACGACAAAGGATTCACTAAAACAAGGAAAAAAAAGAAAATGAAAATATGATTACATTGCGAATAACAAAGTTTAATTAATTTGTCTTATCACCTTGTGTTCTTTAATTGAATTGTAATCTTATGACGTTTGTCCCAACGTTGGTAACGCTTAGAAAGGCGCACATATTATCCATATACAATCCAGTACATATTAATTCATCAAAAACTATATTAACTACTATATAAATTTTTAAATAAATAAGAATATTTAGGGTATTTCATGATGAATTGTGCCACACTAGTGTTTTTTTTTTATAAGACAACCAAATAAACATCAAATTTCATTTCATTTTTCTCTCTTAACGCAGAACTCTTACATGCAGAGTATTATTCAAACTTTTTCTCCACAAGATCCATAATATATATTATTTACCAAACCCACTGAAAAATTCCCCAATTTTTAAATTTTTATTAATTGTGAATAAATTCATATTCTGATTTAGCGAACTGCAGTATTTACTTCGCGGGCAGGTACGACTTTGAGATAAAATTTCTTCCAAGAAGTTTATTGGGGTACAAACCTGGATTCCATTGTTCAAAATCAACAAGAACTTTAAAGTTTTATGATACGATCAAATATTGCACATTTCGCCGGTAAGTTTAATAAATTTAACCTATGGTCAACAATTAAAATACTACAATGTGAAACTAAGTATTGAAACTGAGTATTGAATTGAAGTATTGAAAGTAAATGGCAATTTTTACACTTTTACAAATGCAAGAGGGAAGTTTACATTTTAAAGGATGCTGGTTATACATTCAGCTTCGTAGAAAAAAAATTCTGTATATATAAAGAAATTTAAAATTGAATTATAAAATTTATTTTTCCATTTTTTTTTTTTCTTTTAAGGCAAATTACTTTGGCAACCCTTCTTGTTATAATATAAACTCTATTGGTTAAAAAAGGAGATAAATTTAACTAACTTAGCAAACAATTGTGAAATTGTGTTTATATGAAAACGAAAGAAACAAGGAGGCATGTTCGATCCACCAAAAAAGTAGCCTTAAAATATATATGCATTCGCAGAAAATTTGATGACAAATCAAAAACTATCAAAACAAATATTGCACGTAATGCAATTTCCTTTGTAATTGGCTGTTATTGGAAAGTTTTATTTTCAACAATTTCTCGTGAAAACACAACTATACATACCCTCCATCAGAGGAATACAGTAACAGCTGAGCAAATTAAATTACAATTACGTTCTCAAGTTTAGGATGAGCAATAAGCTACATTTTCGCAAACAAAGACCACTATTTACTTTCATTGTGCTCATTATTATCTATGACATTTTAGTGCAAAGTAATTTTACTTCGCCTTATTAAATTGAATATTTCGCTTACCAATAAATGACAAGCCAAAAATCAAAAAGACCACAATTACAGATCCTCTGACAATCATATTGAAATCTTATTGTTCTCTTTGCGAATTATGCAGCTGCAAATAAATTACACAAAATTTTTTACTTTAAAAAAATTCAATTTTACCAAATAAAAGTTCATGAAAAGCTTCTCTTTTTTTCACACTTTTTTTTTTGTACTCTAACGTCGCATTTATTGTATATTCAAACTAATTTTTTTTACGCTTTTCTTTCGCAGAACTAGCAAAAATTTTTAATTCACACACACACAAAACAGACTGTCGATAAAAACTTCTCTGGCAGCAGCAATAACTCTTCTTTCATAAATGACAAAGAAGAAAAAAATTACATTTTGAGAGAAATGACAAACGCAAACATTTTATAAACAGACTTGTATTCGAGGTACAAAACAGTATTTTCAGTTGTAAGAAAGGGTAACCCCGGCAGGAAAATGTGAAAAGTAATCTACACAAACGTAAGAACCATGTCTTTGTACAATTAGCAAATTTTACACAAGTTAACACCACTTATAATAGTTACAAAACAACAACCCATCTTTACAAATCATGTTTTATTTACCTGTAATTTTCTGGTAATTACGGAGGAATTCATTAGCTAATTTACATAATCTAACCTTAAATCATTTGTATCATCGTTCTAAATGCCCGACGAACTTTAGAATTCCCACACCCTCAATTGAACTGATAACAACCATATTTGCTCATGGATTATTCCCACCTTGGTGATAAGCGAGAATTTTTTGCGGATTATTCCGTCAAATAATGCAATTGACTTAAGCCTTAAACTAAAAGCCTTTCCCCTTCTGGTACACCAGAATGATAACTGAAATAGAAATGAGAAGTGGGAAAGACCACCTGTGGAATATATCGAAAATAAGCCGGTTTTTTCAGTTCGACTTAATTCAGTGCGACGCAACTACCACGGTTTTTCAGTTTGATAGTGAAACAAAGAAATGTTTTTGCAGAAATCTTATTGATTTTTCAAACATAATATCCATAAATTAAATGTGTTTCTCTTGATAGTTGTCATTCCAAGGTATGGACGATTGAAAAGAAAGTTGTTGCTGTAACTCTTAGAACTTATATTACCTAGGGTCGGCATAAAGATTCCGTTACATTTCGTAATAAATTCTCTTTTGTTAATTACTTACATGTCGATATTATAAAATATTTATCATGGATGTTAAGTTGGAATTGGTATCTTTGCGCCCGCTTTTCGCCTTTTACAACGCCGTTTGCAACCAGCGTTTTGTATAAGACGAGTTATAAAACGAAATCTTTTTAAGAAATTGCATCGCTTTGCGTTATTCGTCTACCTCCCGTTTTCGTTTCGTCTTACCTCTCGTATTAATTTATTTTGAAATAAAAACTAAGAATATTTGTTTTTTTTTTATTTATTTGGAATTTACTTAATTCCATTTCAACATTATTTATTTTGTTTTTCTGTCGATTTTGTTGTCGTTTTTTATTGAATTCAGTAAAATTTCTCAAACTGTTATTTTTTAGTATTATTATCATTTGTTATTGTTTTATTATAATTATTATGTTGTATAATTGTTATTATTTCCGCATTATTACACTCTCTTCATTTTCTTATATTTTATTAATTTTAACCTTAAATTATACAAAAGCAGTGTTCTTTTTCCTTTTTTTTTAGTTAGTTTTACTAAGGTTTATATCAGTTTTTATATATTTTTTTTTAAATCTTATTTAAATCTATACATATATATATATATATATATATATATATATATATATATATATATTATTATATACATATATTATATATATATATATATATATATACATATTTATTTTTATCATATTTCTTCGTTATTTGCTTAAATTTTTTTGGGAAAAGAAGAAAATAAAATATAATTGTTTTATGGGGATATTTTTTTTATATTGAAAAAATAATTTGTGTTTAAATTAATTTTTTTCTTTATTTTTTACTACAAGTTTTTCTTTTTATACTTTTGTGTTTAATTTTCACTAATTTTATTTAGATATATATTTCTTATTTATATATTTATTCTTTTTGTTTTTACGTAATTTAATTTAAATTTATTTTAAAAACTAAAGTAGTTTGACATTTAAGCATTTTTTTTAATGGATTTTCCATGCAGCGTGTGAATTTTATCAAGATTTGCTTAATTTTTGGGGTTTTGTCTAAAAATTTTAATTATAGATATTAGCGTAATTCATTATTATTATTATGCTCCCACTGACACTGACACTGACAAAGAGGGCAATTTGTAGATGCTTTTTTTAATTTTATCTTTATGTATGCATTGAACTATCCTGGATTTCTTTTAATTCTTATAAATCAAATCTTAAGAAGTGAACTTCTTAAATAGAATGTGTTGTATTAGGAATTATTTTTTTGTAATTTTTTGATGAATTTTTTTGATGAATTTTTTCTTCATTTTCCTATACAAAACTGAAAAGTTTTCGAAAAAATGTATTTTCACATCGGAAAAACTAATAATTTTAGTTTCAATCATTATGTGTACGTTTATTTAAAGTAAGTCTAAAATCTAAAATTATCTTATACTTAACCTTTATGTTGGTTGCTTAGTTGGGTACATAATTTATTAATGTTTTCCTTGTAATGATAAAGTTTAAAGAAGAGAATTTGGAAGTATTCCATTAAATATATTTAGAACATAAAATTAAACTCATATTTACGATTATATTTTCTTACCATCATGGTGGCATAGATCTAAAGCCAAACGCATAATGTTCATTATTATGTGATTCTGTTGCCATTCCTGTTGACTCCATTGTTCGTTTTGACTTTTCTAGAGTTTTTTCTCAATTCCCTACATCACTTATATTTGATTTGAGAATTTATCTTTCATTTGTATACCGTGTCATCAAAAATGTTATATGAACATGATAAGACATTTGGATGTGCAACATAGTCAAATTTCTTCAAATATATATAATGATAATTAGCTTCAGAGAGACGTAATTAAACTCTTTGATGGTTTTCGTTTAATGGAATCGAACGTTTTGATTGCTTTTTATTCCAGTGTTAAACTCAATAAATAAAAACTTTATTTAATCCTCCCCCAAATTGAACGGTCGTACATAACATACCTTTTCCAATCGAATCAATAAATTTGACTTTAATCATATAACATTTTTGGATTAATTTCTCAAACCAACTACGTAATTCTCGTTCCGTTTTCGTTTCACTTCCTCTTTAATTCTTCTCTTAACATTCCGTTGGATATGTTAACTTTGCGTTTGGATTGAATGCTTTAAAACTTAAAAAAATTGTGTTTTCTTTTATTATTTTTACATACATTTGTGTGTAAAAAATGGCAGTTTTTTAAATACATATATATTTTTTTATAAGATGTGCTCTTCGTTATTATATGCGAGTTGATGCTTCACTTCGTTCAATTTGAGTCTCACAAAACCTTCAGTTCTGATGATTGCAGACATAATGGACCTAAATATATTTGGAAAACTTAAAATAAAAAATAGAAACACGAGCAAATTATATCCAACTTGAAGTGAATATCGGACACCAAAATCGGATTAGCAATGCAGGCAATTATATAAAGGTTTTCAAAATAGTTTCTTAATTCCACATTCAATTACAGTTTGAAAATGATCGAATATATTTTCATTTTTGTTAACAAATGGTTAGTTGAACTTAAGTGAGAGGATTAGAAAAAAGGGACTATATATAGGCGCTCAGTTTCCGCGTTGCTTATGTATCTTATCATGAGGGTACAGGACAGACGCATGGACATAGGGAATAGCGCTAACTGAAAATGTGTACGTGTGTACATTACTGCATTCTTCATCTTTGACAACGGGTACAAAAACGAAACAAATCTCGTCCTTTTTTACCGTTTTAAGTCGATCTTACATTTTCAATATCGGTTAAATTATTATGAAATCATTGCGTTCTTATAATTTTTGAAAATTTACTTGATAAATAAAGTTTATTGGTCGGAGGGGATCGACATTTAAAATTCATAACATTTTGTTTACAAAGATTTTCTCAACAACATTTTTGAAAAACTTAAAATTTTTATAGTGAACTTTCCAACATTCTTTACATATATTATTTTTTATTTTATGCTGTAAGTAAAAAAGTACGTAATGAAGATGCACATCTAAGTCTATTTATATATTTTTGCAATTTTCAATAATTTTCGAAAATTTTTCTTAATCACTGCAACTAAAATATCAGAGAGGAGAAAAAGAGCCGGGGGAGCGAGAGAAAGAAAGAGAGAGAGAGAGAGAGAGAGAGAGAAATAACGAAATTTATATATGAGATAGATGGAAAATTTTTATTTAAATCTTTTTTCCTACAGCGTAAGCGAACAATGATCGAAGAAGTTTTATTATAGACATATATGCATTCTTTATACAGTAATATTTGCCACTATATAAACTTACGTCTTATATTTCTTTCTTTTTTATCCGTTGTTTTTTGTTTCGCTACAATTATTATTGTTATTTTTATTTATTTATTTTTTTTTTTTTAAGTATTACAATCATTAATTATTGTGTGTTGTGACAGTAAACGAAATAAAAACTATACATCAACTTTAATTCCATTTATTGAAATGCGTAGTTAAAAGCCAACAGATCATAGAACAATTTGTTTAGGCTTGCATTTTTTTCATTGAAGAATTTACTTAGCGTCTGGCGATATAAAGAATTAATATCTTATTGAGTTTTAAACTTTTTAAATTCCAATCGAAGCTTTTTTTATTGAAAATTCTCGCATTAAGAATGATACGTTATTACGAGAATAATACGCTTTCTACCTTATTGATAATATACTTTTCTCTATCTAGAAACTTTTTCGGTCACTTTGTATTAGACGCATTAAGTATTCCGCGGCAGCTTTGTCAACACAAAACGTTCCTTGAAAATGTTAAATCATTTTTTGGAATCTTTAAATGTAAAGTTTGTTTGAACTTCATATGTAAAATCGAGAAAGAAGGAAACTTACCCTCAAATGATGAAATAGTCCCTAAACGATGGATTGCTTATCAAATGCGTGGGAAGGATTGTACAACTCGGATGTACTCGGGGATATCTGTAAAAATAGATTCTTATTCATGCCAGCTAAACTTATTCGTGTAAAGCGTATTAAGAAAAAGGTAAATTTGAAACTGAAAGGAATGTTAAATAATTAATCAAACGCGAAGAGCAGAGATTGCTCTGATCTAACTTACTAGTCCAAGTCCATCTTCACACATGGGACATCCATTTTCGAAGGTAACGTAAACAAAAACTAAAATTGCCATCGGCAGTACATTGCTAACTAACGTATACTTTACTAAACTGGCCACATTCGTTTTCCGCCGAAAACATACCAGCGATCAACAGAAATTCTCTATGAATTAAAAGAACAAGTGCAGTTCGCATATACCCATCGCATTGTTTAGGTGAACCAACAAGCCTATGAATAAATAGTAAGTGCGGAGACTTAAATACAAGCCGTTTTGAAGGTTTTCGTGTTACAATGAAATCTATTTGTGGCAACCGCGTTCAAATTCTCATCGCCAGGAAAGAGTATGAAAGAGTTAAAAGATAGTTTGAAACAGCATACCTGCGTTATGCTCAGTTATATGAAATCTTTTATTATATCTATTATTTCATTGTATGAAAAGTAAGACAAGATATTTCACTTCGAAGTGTGTTCGAAAGACATTGAGTTGTTTATTGTATAATTATCCGTCGCAAATTGTTACAAAAAGGTACGTTCCAGTACGAATGTGTTCTAAAGCTTTTAGAAATGAAGTGTCTCGGGTTTTTCACAAACTATTTTTATCAGATAACGAAAATATTATTTAAAGAAGACGCGACATTTCTGTTGGAAAACCTTTTGAACTATTTCTAGATGTTTAATGAAGTCTACGAACAACTTAGCCCAACACTGCGATACAATTGGAATATGATCTTCGAATTGAAGCATCTCACCATTATACAATGCCAATTAGAAAAAACATAAAATTCTTCACGGCCTCTAATTGAGTCTTCGAAATCGTTTGCCACAAATAGGCCTGAACTTTTAACTAAACTCCTCGAGTAGAAAACAGAATAGTTTTATTCTTTCATGAATTGAACATTTTCGCCGCAGTGTGTTACGGCATTGAATTATCGTATGGTAAATGGGCTCGATGTCATTCCGATTGAGTTCGAAAGAGTTCCAAAAAAAAAAAAAAAAAAAATGCCACCTTCTTAATTGCTAATTTCTTTTCATTAGACTAATATTTTATTTTTTGGTTTTTGGACTTTGGACTTTGGAAGAGAAGCGACCGTTCGAATTAATAGGCATATGGGGCAATTAAAAGGAAATGATCGTATTTTATTTGTTTCTTGTATCACTTACATGACCGGAAAGAAGAGAAACTGTTCGGAATTTTATTTAAATTTTTTATTTTTCATTAAAGAGATAAAGCCTACATCAAAGAGTTCCTTCGGATTATCCTTCTTTCTTATTAAAAGAGAAATGATTTCAAGAGCTAAGCTATTTCTAAATAACATAAACCATAAACGGCCAAAATCAAATTTTACTGGCAAACAAAATTTTACTAAGTTATTATGTTCGAGTTTTCTTTCGTGTTTTTTTCACTTTAATCTATTTTTTACTCTTAGCCAAATGTGTGTATAGGTGATTCTGTTTATTTGTATATTTAGTTTACTGTACTTAATACATGTAATTTTTATTTATCTATTTTTTCATTAAATTACTTATGAACTCGTCTTTTTTTTTTTGTTTTTCTTTAGCTTTTTATTTAGTAAGTAAAGAGGATGAAGTTTTTTTTTATAGTTTTCGTTTATTTGTTTATTTATATTTAATATTTAATGTAATGCATTTTTGTGTTGCTTTTTTTTCTATGTAGACTCCTTAGCTTGCCTTGTCTGTATCTGGTTTCTTAACGAATCTTCCTAAATAATGCTTTTTAATTATTTAAAAATCTATATCTTTTTTTGTTTTTTTAATGTAATATTTTTTTAAACATTTTGCTTAAATTTATAACAAATTTGAACCAAAAGTTTATTTAATATATATCTTTTATTTCACTTTAATAAATTATTACTAAACAGCATTTGTTGTTGTGATTGTAGTTTTGTGTTTTTTTATTATATTATTATTTTATTATTAATAATAAAGATAGAGACTGTTTTGTGTTAATAGACCTCTCCTGTTGGTGGTTATTTTTTTATGTTAAAAGTGTGTGTATGTGTGTATATAAATGGCTGGGTGTAAAGAAATTGGGTGGTAAAAGGGTTCGCTTGTTGTTATTATTACAATATTATTATTATTGTTATTATTATTTATCATTATTATTTTCACTTTCATTATTGTTATTATTGTTATCGCTTTTGTTCTTATTATCATTGTTATATATATAAGAATATGTAGACCGACTTTACAGTTTTATTTTTATATATTTTTTCATTTCATTTTCATTATTATTAAGCACACACTTTACTTACTTGTTATTATTTACTTCTTTTAAATTATTTATTATAATTTTTTAATTTTTATATTATTATTTTGTTAATTTCTTTTTCGCTGTGCTATTATTCGATATTATCTTCCTTTTCAAAACAAAACCTTTTAGCTTTTTTGCCTAATTTAAAAAAAAAAAAAAATTTAAAAAAGAAAAACTTTGTAAAACTAAACAAAACCTTTTCTTCGACGCAAAATGTATTTCTGTAGCATGTTTGTTGTTATTGCTGTTGCTGTTTATTTTTTCTCTAAAATTTTGCTTTCTTCTATTCTAACCTTATTTTTCTGTTTTTGCTTTTAATTGTTTTTCTTTAAGTTTATTTTGCATCTTTGGTTGTTGCTGTATTTTTCCATTTGCTTCTCTTTTGCATTATTTTTGCGTTTGCTTTTATTATCTAGATTTTGTTTTTCATAATTTTTGTTTTCCTCTTTTTTTTAATTTTATGAATAACGCAAACTTTCCTTTTTTCGTATAATTTTTCACTTTAAAGTTTTATCTTTTATTTATTAATTTTGTTATTTTTATTTGTTTATTTATTTATTTTTTTTAAATTTCGGTTAATTTTCTTTAGCTGGCTTTTCTTGTTCATTTTGCTCATCATCTTTCACTACTGTTACTGCATGTGTTGTTGTTGTATTTTGTAATCCATTCTGCTTTTGTAGCTGATGTTGCTGCTGTTGGTTAGGCTGCTGCTTCTGTTGTTGTTGTTGTTGTTGTTGTTGTTGCTGCTGCTGCTGAATATCTATATCTTAATCAACCATCAACTCAAAGTGGACGGATCCTCTCCTCTCAGAGCGATCATGATGAATATTACGAGCCCAGGCTTTGCATTCAATATTTATCAAAACACCGGCTTTAAAAGAAATTAAATGAAAACCTCCAGTTAGTCAGTAATTTTAGTTTAAACAATATTTTACTGAGTTGAGATTATTAGGCCGTCAAGAAGTCATATTCATTAAAATATTCATTGGGAGTTGGGAAGTAAGGCAAAAAAGTTTTAGGATCCTTGCGGCGGCTTTTAAGTAGTTTTAGTAGTTTTCGTTTCAAACCTACACTTAGAAAAGTTACAAAGCACTCTGTTATTTATCTACCTGCGCGCTTATTTGATAGATGGGACGGCGAAATACCTCTACTAAGCTTTACATCAATTATTTTTAAAGATTTATCCAATGAAATTATTTTTACTTCTTCATCTCCTGCGAATCAGCAAAGCAACAACAGATGATATGCATATATGTAGACACCAACTACCCACCAATTTTATAAAAATTCAAACAAAGCACTTCGTGTTCATATTGCGCCTTTTTTATTCCACTCAGTTAATCATCCGTTGTTGATTTGTTGGCACGTCCCTCACGTAACTATAATTTTTTTGATAAATGATATAATGCAACTTGAATTTCCTAGTGTGAGATGTGATGGAGTAAAAGTGTGTATGTAGGTGTCTTACGAAACCGATGAATTTGTTGCGAAAGTAAAAAAGATTGTGAAGGAATACATTCATAGTTTGGTTGTGAACATTTGTATGTTCTCATGACAAGCTTTGAAAAAAGAGAAGATTGTGGTGTAAGCCGCCAAATTGAGTAAGTAGAAAATGTCAAAAATGCTGCAATCATGAAGACCATATACAGAGCATTTGCGGCGCGTGGAATGATGAATAGAAGTGGCGACATCAAAACCAAACCACGATCATTAATATGTGGTAGTGTGAAAGATGCGATATTATCCACAGTGGTATTTCATGTAAATATCCCTGTGACTAAGCATCCAAAGAAAATTAAGACGAAACGCGTCAGAATTTATAGTAAACATCTAATTTCTAGTATATGAGGATGAGTTTTACCTGATTTAAACGATTGCAAGGCAGCTAAAGTAGATTTACTGTTTGACACGATAAGGACTTTTTTTGCGTTTGTGTACTCGCTTCTTTTGCCTAAAAAAGTTGCTTTTTGGGTTCAATCAAGTTGCAAGTATGTATCTAAAATGTTTCTTAAGTCTACATGAATAGCAGAAAATCAATTGCAATCAAATCAAGTAAGCAATGCAGGCCCGGAACAATATAAGTTGAATTTGTGATGGAAACATCCAGAAAAATTAATGTAATGCGAGAACATGCATTATGGTGATAAAAAAAGAGAGGTACCTATTCTCGTAAACAATTTGATGCATATTTCTCAAATCATATTCCATGTTAATAGTTTCACGCGAAGAAAACTTCGTTTTATTACTTTTTGATCACAGTAGTATATGCGAAGTTCCAGCTTCCTCTCTCTTAATTTTCGCGAAAAAGGTTTTCAGAGTCCCCTTGCTTTTCAAGTACAGTTACGCTTTATTTGCTTCTAACTGCTACAAATGGAAGAACGTATGTAGCGTGTTTATGTTGTGTAGAAGAGCATAAAATTTTACTTAATCTATTATCCTTAAATTTGACCGATCCTTAGTTGTTGCGAAAGGGACATGAGCCTTTAAAGGCTAAGAAGCAAGCAGAAATGATAATGAGTGAAAAAACTTATAATTATCTATCCAGAAAATTATTGATATCCAAAAGTCTAACTCTCCGCGCTAAGATTATCTTGACCGTAAAGAATAGTAAGTTAATAGTAAGTTAAATAGTAAGTTAATGTAAATGAATAAATTTTATACCACCAAAAAATTCTATATTACCAAAAAATTTTATACCACCAAAAAATTCTGTACGTTCGTTAAAAGAAAAAAATGCCAGTTGCAATTCGTTTAAAAATAGAGCCACGTACAATGAAAACTGAGAACATCTCTGTCTTCAAAAGCTATAAGAATTGGGTTTTTACTCGTTACTCATAACCTACGCAACAATAAAAATTTCGATGCACATTTTGTGGATATTACCTTTATAAAATCGAAAGAATTTACGATGCGCGTCCAATATTACAGATCATTGAAAGGTCCTTTGTTGCCAAATCGTTTGTAAGACGAAAAATTCATATGAAAGAGAGTTGCAGAATGTACAGAAGTAAAATGTGCCAGTTTTGGACGTATAAAAATAAAGCGTGTCGGTTTGTCGATTATAAGGTCGACTTTCAGGCGACTTTAAAAAGAAAAGAAAAATTAATTTTTTTTAAAAGTTGTGCACCAGATTTTCAGTCGCATTTTGAGAAATTACTTGCGCTAAAGGAAGAATATTAGTTCACGAAAGCTACTGATGGTCTTTGAATGTTCTTTGAAATTATTCCTTAAGGATTTAAGAACGACATAAAAAGCTCAATATGGGCGTGACAAACTTTTAAAGGTTGTAAAAACTTGATTTTCTGTGCAAGTGATAAGAGTACTTGAAAATTTGAAGACATTTTTCACAAAGCAGAATTTCTTCAAAGCGGTATATAGCATAACTTCAACAATTTTCAGCCTTCTCATTCGAATTGTACGTACATGGACACGGATTTTTCTCGTCCATTTTCAAGCTTAATGTAGTACAACACACGTACAACGGCAGAAAATATCTTCTATATATGTTTGAAAAAGTGCCTAATTTAATTCAGGGAACTCACGTATAATGTTCCTAAAGCGTATTTTTAGATAATTAAATTGGAAAATCATAGAAATAATAAGACACGCAAGGAAGCTTTAGAGATCTTATACAGTATACATACTGTTAAATAATATCAAATGTGGAATCTATATCAGAAGGACGCAAGATGGTATTGAAAATGGGCCAGTGATCATAGGACAGTGCTTTCGTTTTTTTTCACATTACTTCTCAATTTCCATGTGTTTTCTACAGAAGTGGAAACAATAATCCAACCCCAAACTGGACGCCTCAAAGAGTAATAATCGATTCAAAGGTTTGTTGTTTTACAGATATTTGAAAGCCGATTCACGATGTACTCCATTTTTTCACTTCCATTCAAAGTTTCTGAAATGAGAACAATAATGCGCAAGCACATTAAGAAATGTATGCACTACTTACCCTCGAAGAAAAAGTGAATTAACAGACCTTGAATTTTTGATCAGCCAAACAAGAGATGTCGATAAAGACTGTCATCTCAACATTAACCAACCATATGTTCTGTAAACTTTTGCGTTTGGATGGTAAAGTGCTTTCACTACTTATTCATGTGTATGCTCTATGTGATCACCTCCCTATCTTTCTTACATAAACCAGATCTTGCATAGCAAAAGTTGAATGGTTTCTTGAGAAAAGCAAGTTATTTATTGCTATTCAATTATTATTCTAAACAAATTGAGTTTCAAAAATGATCGATATTCCAGCAATGTTCGGCGCCTGCTTTAACATCCACGTAGTTACCAACAAGGGAATCTTTACCGTACCCCCGCTTCAATTCTAAGCCGACTTTCTATGAGAAGAATGACTTCAACACTAATCAAAAAATATTTTAAAATATTTCATTTGTTTCTTGCCACGAATTTATTTACACAAGCAACTTTTGACTACGACGAGAAGAACAAAAAAAAAAAAGAAAGACAAATCAACCTTTTTCTAAGAGTATTAGAATCAAGAAATTATTTCGCTTACATTCGCTCTATAAGACCGGCTTCATCTAAAGCACCAGGAAGACGCGTTTATTCCCTAGTACGATTACAGGAATACCAAATAAAATTTTATTTATGTACGAATTTAAAGACATTTCGCACTTATTGCTTAATGTCGGAATGTGAAGGTTGTGAATTGTAAGTTTGCAAAAATCAAAAAATACATATGATTTCTTCGCATATAAACATTCTCTCTCAAATTTTTAAAAATTGCGGAAACTTTTTCTCAAATTTGTAAAAGTCAAATGTAGAGACTGTAAAAATGAGTTTGAACCACTCAGAATGTGTGTGGGAAAAATACATATGATTTCTTGGTGTAAATACAAAGAACATCTAATGCAATAGTATGCTTCTACAAATCTTAAACAACAAAAAATAGACCAATTTCCATTTTTATGATAGTGTATAAACGGTTCAAGAGTGAACGCCTCAACTTTTCTCGATACGTTTAAAAGGTTCGCACATGAAAAGCCCAAAGATGTTGTAGAAAGAAAAAAGCCATTTATGGTCTGGGATATTATGTATAGAACGTGTATGAAATAGTTTGCATGTCAGGGATATTTATGGTCCAATAAAATTTACACATGGATCAAATGTGAAACCAAGGATCATTATTAGTTTTGACAGCTATCTTTACCATTAAACGTTCATGTTGCTTCATACAAATGTAAAGTGAAACTTTACATTCCAAGTCCAGTGAGATGTAAAAACGCGCACGTTGTTTGCAAATGTTGGAATTCTAAAAATTGAGACAAATTTGGTATGGGCGGAATCCAACTCTACAAAGAACTAGCAATACTTACGCTGCCATCGTTTCGCAAATTCTTCTTAGTAAGCTACCAATACCAACTTCTAGAACAACCTAATCTGTCATCCATTAAAAATCATATTAAAAAAATCAGAACAACAAATATTGATAAAATCCAAACAATAACAAATTGACAAATCCAAATAACAAATGACAAACTGAGACGCCGTAGAAACATCAGCTCTCAACCCTATTCAACCAATTACAATTTGTAATGCATCTAATTCTCCATCCATCAATCAACCTTTGATATCAAAGTATTACACACATTATTACATATTTGCCTACTCATAGCACTTCGAACGTATGAAACCACTTGGATATCAACAATTTAATAATGGAATAATGGACAGTTATATTCATTGCAACTGGCATGCTTTGTTTTTATACATTGCAACTGGCATGCTTTGTTTTTATACATTCTGCAACTGTTTTTCATTTTATTAAATCTCAAACGATGAAATCGGTCCAGACTTCATATAGAAATTTGAAAGAGAGTCAGCTACTTGATGGACTGAGTTCGAAATTGTATCCGCATGGTTACGTATATTCAAATCTGATTGATGCAGAGATTATTGTTATTTGGGAGAATAGAAAATTGTGTACAGAGAAGTAGAAAAACTAAAAAAACAAATTTTTTTATTATTAATTAAAAACCTTCCGGATCTTAAGGGCAACCATGTGAGCACGAAATTGTTGCTAATTTCCTCGCATTTGTTTACGAATGTTTTAAGGATTTGGAAAAGAAATAGAAACATAAAAAATGTATTTCATAAAACCATCATATTTATGTGAGCGATTTAAAAAAAGCGAAGAAAAAAATAAATGGATGTATCTACAACTAACTTTAATCGCTAGTTTTACCGTTTAGAATTAAGTTTCGTGACAGACTCGGTTAAAAAGGCCTTCAAAAATCAGTGTTTCTTTTACATCGCCGTTTTGTTGGTAAATAATCGTTAATAACATTTTTAATAATGCAAACTCGGACGGACAGGTGAATCGACCAAAAACGTTACTACATATAAGAATTTTTGTATTGTAAGAAGTTTTCCGGATGTTACAACGGCAATGCAAAACCAGTATAAAACTATACCTTCATGCATTGGACACACAAACCTTTTACATCTGATGGATGAAATTGTGTTAGAATGGTATGTAAAAAGTTTGGAATGTTCGATCTCAAATTGTGCGACTCTATATATCATACACAATATCCGCTATTTACAGCTATTCTTTCAAAGACTTCAAAGGGGGTTTTAACTAGATTATAATTCGATCTCAATATTTATCATAGATCTAAATTCGACTTTTATATTTACCAAAAGTTAATTTGATACATTTAACAGAGATTCCACGTGAATATTATGTTTAACAAAGACTCCACGTTAAAATGTATAGAACCCCTTTCACGTAAATTTCTATGTTTAGCAAAAGACTACTTAAAACTATCAAAACTATGCACATATGATTAATTTCGTATTCTTTTTGTTCATGTTCATTCAAAGCGTTGCCATTATTGAAAATAACTCTGTTCTGTCCACAAACAACTTAGAGCAAATCATATCTGATGTGAAAAATTGCTAAATTCCACATCCTGCAAGCTTTTATTAGAATGAAAGACACTGTGCAGTATAGAGACTCGTTTGCAATGTGTGGTGACTACAACAATTGTATTAAAAGATGGGAGAAAATTAGATCGTATAGCAGAATTGTACAGAATGTAATTTGTAAAGTAATTTAACTTTTCGCATTGAAAGCAAAGTAGTTTAAAAAATAAAAAGGGAAACAGCAAAAATACTTTATTATACTATTTTAACCGCTAGGTTAGGCAATTCTCGTAGCGTTTCTAAATCGGGGACTGTGAGGTTGTGTTGTACACATTCAAAGCATATAAAAACAAAATTAACTTTCACCTTTTGCTTACTACAAACTAAACAGGGCTGTATGGTTTACAATCTAACTTGTCCTTGAACATTTATACTTGCATAACTTGCGACAGGATTATTTAAGTCCTTTACTAAGCTAACTTTCTACGATATTAAAAGTTGAAACGGATTGAATGCACATACCTACGAACTTTTTATAATTAGATATTCTATGTGTTCTTAGTCGTACCATAGGGCACATGGCATAAAAATAGGCTTAAAGAGTTATGAATTGCCTTTCAGTAATACGTATTTAAGGGTGAAAAGTGTACGTATGGTTAGCTCATAGTTGAAAATTAAACTTCTAAAGATATTTAAGTTGTAAGGCGTTAATACAGGTCAGGCTTTCTTAATTACTTACTTTATTTTGTGCACGCATTTTAGTAAAAACCAAAATTAATTGAATTGTAATAACCCTTAAAAAGATGGTTAGACCTTTGATGAATATAATGTAAACAGAGTGCTCAAATTATCTTCATCAATAAATAAATCTATTCGATCGTACGCCTTTAGGAATGAAAAAATTAAAACTTTACAATAGGACCAGGCCATCATCTACATCACTATTTTTATTCTAAAGTGCCAAATACTAGGTTTCGTTGTTATATTTTTTATATGTGTGTGGCATCGAAAAATATACTAATCTGGTCTAATGTCGGGATAGTAACATTTTGGGTGAAAGCACTATCTTGGAAATTACTAGATTTTATGGCGCGTTGTTGTTTTGCAGCAAATTTGTTTGGAACATAATTTAAAAATTAGGCGCATCAAAACACGAGCTTTTATTGATTTTTGTCCATAAAAAAATGTTAAAAATGCAAAATTTTTTCGTATAACATCTTTCGCAAAATAAGCCTTCATATGGATAGGCGTCGTAAAAACTGTTCGATTTGATCGATTATCAATGATATGTATGCTTAAAGTCAGCAAATGTCAGTTTATTATAATTTCATCAACAGGCAGATAACCAGACTGCAGCCGATGAACCGATTGTATAGACTGGGACTGTTAGTTAAATTCTACAAACTTAGAGATCTGCTGCTCCAAAATGAAAACAGGTACTCACCATCATCCACAGGTGTATAAACATCGTTTTTAAACAAACCTCCATTCAGTCCTGACACACCAGACTTTTGTAAATTCAAACTTGTTTTTGTGCGGTCGTTTTTTGAACTAAATCGATTTAAAGATAGCGTATTGTTAAAAGCACTTTTGAGAAACTAGAGTTTGGTTGAAAAGATAAACTTTGGTTTCAATTTGAGCAAAAATATAAGCAAATTCATCCGATTCATATTGATAAAATTTTGTGCGTAAAATTTCTCGACCGCAAAGCTTTCTTAACAACATTACAGAGTAAGGTTCACTTAGGGCGAATTTTGTCAAAATTGTGTTGAATTTTGTTGAATTTGTTTAAATGTATACAAGAAAGCCACGAGCAAAAAACTTTTGCTTACACACTAAAATCTTAAGCGTATCAACTTTTTGTATAAATATGTAAAATTCATCGGTGTAAAATTTATGTTCTACCTTTTACAACACTTAACTAAAGGCTTGTTTAAAAAAACAGATTTGTATATAATTTACTTTTTACTTGAATGTTTATCGCAATTCGCAGTGTACTCTTTAAATAATTCATTTGATACCCATAATAAGAAAATTGTTAAGAAAAAGATAATTCGCCATACCGTGGCGTACGCGATTTCGGATAGTAAGATTGACAATGTTACATTACACCGTCATTGGATCGAAAAGTGTATCTAAAAGTACGACACGATCAGGCACGAAAGTGCTCGAAATATCGACTGACAATGTCCCTTCCTACACACCGTATTGCGCGCGTTATCTTTGTATATACAGAAAAACTGACTGTAAAACATTGCATTGTCCTCGAAAAGATGTGTGCAAAATTTGAACATGGTATGAAAGGCCCCGAAATATCGCTTGAGATTTTCCATGCTGAAAAGGAAGCAAGTTAAATTACATATAATATAATACATAGTTCTCCGTATTCTTCTTAACAAATCGAAAATTTGTATTTCGTTGCTTCGACGTAGTACGTAGACGTTTATAAATAAATTAATCATAAAACATCAAAAAAACTGAAATGTAAAACCTATATTCGGAGAGAAGAAATAAATTTCAACTGCTCCTCTGTCACGGTTAAAGCGTTCGTATCATATGTAAATCTTGGATTGTGTCATTACGTGTTCTTAATATTTTCAATGCATCTGAATAGTTTCATATTTACACACGGGGTTTGTGCGGATGTAGGCAACAAGCAGCAAGACTTGAGATAGAGCCTCCTTTTATAATATCGTTCGATTCCGAACCACTTTCTGAATCGATCTCAACTTGTCTGTTCAAATGTCCGTCGTGTTTTGCTACAAGCATGAACGATTCGGTGATTCGGATCGTACTAATCTTTCGACTACATCCCATATAACGATTTGTGTTGAAAAGCCATTTCATAAATGGTGGTTTATTATATTTAATGTTGAGTCGTGGCCGATTATGATTACAGTGTTTTTACTTGTTCAAGCAGAATTTATTATTGATTTTAATTTTTGCCCAACAATTTATTACAACTGATTGTTGGAAGACGTTTTAATTTATAAATTGAGAAGGTTTCTTGCAATTAGACTTTCCTTGGTACCTCTCCGAAGTATTCTGGGTTTGAGTCGATTTCATGTCTTTCTATTTGCCGTAAGTTTTCGAAAACCCTCCGTCGCAACAATTTGAGAAAAGCACTACTTGCCATGTGTACGTTCAATCGATAAGGACAGATTTAAATATAGCCATGCCCAGTTCATAATTGCGCTCATAGCTAGCAAATGACTATAATTTTCAATACATGGATAAGCGAAAAACAACTCCTTCCACAGAAATTATTGGGGTACAGTTTTATCAAAATTCTGTTTTATTGCGCACTCGTGTGCTCACGTACTTATAGCATGAAATTCAGTAAACGCTATAATTTTTATTATTTTTTTTTATAAAATCAGACAAAAACTATTGAAACTCGTTTTTAATTCTTCAATCGCCTGTAGTTAGTAGTGCATTAACCACACATTACATTTGAGAAAATCCTAGTTTCTTCTTCTTTTTCTACTCTTACGGTCAAACGAACAAACACTAATTCTGTGTATTGTTATGTACATCTTGTTCTTACTTCAAACACAAATAAATTAGGAAAAAAAATGCACTTAAGTGTGAAGAGTAAGAACAGCCTTGATAGCACAACGGACAGATAAATATGTATGCAATGAAATCAAATAATTGATTAACAGTTCCTTTGTGAAAATCTACTGCATGTTACGTAAGGTTTTCTTTACAGATTTTGTTTTAAAGGAAAGGAAAATTAATTTCTTAAATTTTCTCTTCGCTGGATTTATTTTTCCACTTGAAATCTTTTGCTGAATTAAAGCACTTAACGCTCTTGATTCTCAGCTTCTTTGTAACATTTTTTATGTTATAGTCCACTAACCTCTTCTTTTATGATACTATGCAAAGTGTTCACTTGACAGAGTTGTATTGAATTCAGACGAAGCTCACTCCCACAAGAACTTTTAGTTATTAATTTTTGGTTTTTGACGTCAAAAAATCAAGGTCTGCTAAATTTACTGGCCCATTTGGTAAATATAAAGAACATTGAAACCTTTGTGAGCCTCTGCCATTCATCCTCTTAAAAAAAGGAAATCATTTATTTTTGTTCGTTAGCTTTAATTCCCTTCTATTCTTATTCTTTCATCATTTACACGAACTGATTCGTGGAATCAATCGAAACTGTAATTAAAATAGTTATCAAATTAACTTGGACGGCTTCTATCAGTGGGTCAAATCTCAGTGCGGTAGAGTTTACTTTCGTCGTAGCTATAGTAAAATCGGTCGGTAAAAGCATAACACTTCCCGATTGGACACACACCCACTAAAGTGCGACCACGTCCCTATCACTTTCCGCTTCTGTACTTCTTTCCCAGCACCGCCGTGTTACACGAGCAGGATATATTCCTTGATTGATTGGTCATATCAAAAATAAAAAAAATTAGTTTGGACGCATTGTACATGGATATTTTAAATCACTGAATCAACTGGAGGATGAAACGTGCCTCTCATGAATTTCGTGTCTCTTCTATAAGGCGAGAGAAAACTGATTTGCTCTAATATCTTTGTTATGGGTATCAGAAGTGAAAGTTTATCTCAAAGCGAGCACAGCTTTCCTTTTTCCTTTTTACGAAAACTGTATAAATCTTGAAAGATGCGCATGGTGACTGTATCGTCCTTTTACCTCCGCGCTAAAGCAATTAACGTAAGTGGTTGCAGTAAATTGTTGGCAAAAAATCTTTAAACAACTGTTTATTTCTTTATAATTAAAATAAATAAAAAAAGAAAAAAGATTTTTTTACTTACTTTCAACGGTAAATTGCACAGCAATAATTGGTGGCGTATAACCGTCAATATTTTTGAATGGAAAATAATAATAAGGGAAACCCATGCGAGGATAATAATCACGTGCTTTAATATTCTCAACGTCGGCGGGATTTTCGCCTTCACAACTAATCCAGACAACATTGGTCTATCAAACGAGAAAAGCGAAGAAATGTAAACAAATAAATAAAGAAAAAAAAGGCAAGAAATTATAAAAATATGACTTAATTTTTAGAAAAATCTTTAAACTTCACCTCATTTGGCCGCAAACTTTGCTTCTCCTTAATATGTTGCTTTAACTCTTCGGGCATTTCTTCTGGTAAATTTTTTGAATCGTTGTAAATTTCAGGCATCCAATTGTAGATCTTCAAGAGGAAGTTCACATAATTTAAAATTTTTTTGGTTTCATTCACTTTTATAATAATATCGTTCGATTTAATTGAGAAACATACCTTATTTAATTTGAGGAATATACAAGGTCGAGGTAAATTATAACCGAAATGTTTTTCCAGGGTGCAGGGTGCAAATTGTGTGATTTCAAAAGAACAGACTTTCCCATCGGGTGGTGGCTGTTCAAATGAACAATTCACTTGATTCTTTCTAGGTAGATTATCGTACGCTATTTTTTTTTTGTTTTTTTTGTTTGTATGTGTGTAAATAATTCAAGTTTGAATTTTTTGTTTATAACGAAGAAGATAAATAATGAGTGAATTGAAAAATATTTCCATTAAATTTATTGCTTACATTTTAAAAACTTTGTGGTTTCGTCGACCCAATATTGAAAGTTATCACGTCTTGATGCTTCATACCAAATCAAGGTACTTTCAACGTTTTCCTCTGGTGGCATTGGTCGAAAGCCAAGACCTGTAAGGAAAGAAAAAAATATAATAAAGATATGCTGCTTAACTAGTCGTTAAAGAAAGGATTTTAAAATTAATAAAAAAATATAAAATAATGAAAATAAAAACTATAGGGGGTGCATGTTTCCCTATTAAACAATCGACACCATTTCGCTTAATATAGTTATTCATATAACGACTTTTTAAAATAAGGCTTTAGAGGTAGGTTGGTTTGAAAAAGTGGTCCGATCACCAAATTATCTCAAACCACAAGAAATAACACCGATGACCTTGTGGACAGACAAGCATATTAAAGTTTGGGTCTATCTCAACTGTTTCCTACATCCTTGTACAACAAGTGCTAAGCGGACATAATGACTTATTTTAGCTAATGGGGAATGGCAAATGACAAATTTATGCAGAAAATCTACCAACGTAAGATTAAATTTGGATTTAATCTAGAAATCATTTATCTGAAGAAAACGTGATTTTAACTGACAAAAGTGATTTAAAAGACAAAGTGGAAAATCGTTGAAAAAAATGAAATTTAGCTCGCAAGTTTCAATTCGAATAGGAAAATGTAAAACTGGGTTGGGAAAAGGAATGCGGAGCTAGACTAGTAGATTAGTTAAGTGCACTCGAAACACTCGTTAAATAGCAGTTGCTTTTGAATTCCGCTTTTTTCTAATAATCAACATACAAGTCAATGAATTTTGGCATAGGAGAGACAAACGTAGATGTGATTCATTTGGGTTTTTCTTGTGTTCAAAATTATCTAACTTCTTTTGAATATTCTCTTAATTGTGGAATATTTACCGTAAGATGAAATATTAATTATTTTAACAATAAGCGCCTTTTTAATCAAAATTAATTTTTTCTAAAGTTTATGTTTACTACTTCGCACATGCAAAAATCTTGGACGAGTGAACAATGTGAATAAGAATTCAATCGACCGGCAACGCTGATCTTCAATAATGCAACACAGAAGAAAGTAACCCAAACCCACATTTTTCTTCTTATTCCTCTACTGATGCAAAAGCGTGTAGATGGCTCTCTTAGTCCTGGCGATTAGATAGCCGTAAATTACAATAAGGTATATGCATAATGATATGCCCATCCGGAGAATAAATTACAGAATAATTTGCGAATTAAAAATGTAAAATGAAAACAAGTAAGAACATTACATCACATACCTTCCCCACATTGTCTAACACAATTCTTATTTTTATTATAGAATACAAAAATTATATTTTCTATATAAAAGCAAATATTTCATATGCATATTTATGGGAGGCGGGCCAAAACGCAACCTAATGCAGTACAAGTTTAATCCTTACTTAGGGCAGGATCCAAAAATTGGCGTAGATTGTCCAAATTTTGTAGGATTAATTTTTGCATGAAATTACTATAATATTATGGGTCGATTTCGATCACCATATATCAAAACTTAGGATCTTCTGCTTTACAAAGGATCAATTTTTGTGAAAATCCTTATTAGGGAAGATTCGAAAAAATAGGCCGAGATGGTCCAAGTTTGGAATACTTAATTTTTTTATGTTAAATTACTATTATGATATAATTTTCATCGTGAAGAATTGAAAATTATACCTTTTTGCCGTATAAACTTCAGTTTCCGCTATATGAAAGGAGCCCCGAGCCTGTTCCAAGCTTTCATACCAATTTAGAATGTTGAAATACTACTACTTAACCACTTTTGCCGACAAATTTTGGAAATTATAATTTTTTCCCACATCACAACTTTTCAGAATAGGGCATAGGGCATAAGGGGAGTGGCCGAAAAAGCGAAACAAATTTCATCAAAATATCTCAAAAATTGCGACCTGCAGCGTGAACACAAATTTATATGGACAGATATCAGACGGACAGACAAGCGTAAATCAATTCAGATTACCATTCTGAATCGATCGGTATAATAAAAGGTGGGTGTATCTTCAGCTCCTCTGCATAGTACATACGACCGCACTAATTAATATACCCTGCACCACAAGTGGTATAGAATATAATAAGTGATTTAATGAAAGTCTGATAAAAATAAATTACGTCCGTGGGTAACTGTTCAAAAACATGCGTAGAGTTAAATAATGCGATAGAACGACGAAATGGCCAATGGTTAATACATTCAGCCAATAAATTAATAATTTATACTGTGAAACAAGAAACCACTGTACATTGAAGGAAAGTAAGGACGTAATTCACTGTGGAGTCCAAGAAAATAAATGTTTTCCTACTCACTCCATCTATGAAATTACTCCTTTAAATAGAAAGAAATTGAAATACATGAGAACACACCTTTTCACGTTTATAAAGTTTTACGAAAAAAATATTTTTCTTTCTTAATGGCGCGGCTCGGAGTTAGAAACTTGTAAAACGGCATATCGCGTTATTCAAATAAAACTCCTTCTAATTATTTTTGTAAGATCACAGTAATATATTTCTATCTAAAGAACATTTCGTTACTTTAATTTACGTCTTATGCCCGGTATAACAAGCAGGAAACGCATTTTCTTCATCCAGTAACAATCAATGCAGCAAGCCAATATGCAATATTTCCAATGTATCTTTTACTTTGAGATATTTGATAAAATTTTATGCCAAATATTAGATCAATATCTTTAAGATTATAGTTTTTCACCTAAATGGTTTTGGTCGTTCGCAAACTCGACCTGCGGCGCTTTTTAAAGCTAGATGACGGACGGACGGACGCCATAGAAATCATGGGTATGCAAGCAGATAAAACACAAAGTGTAAATGTGGTACAGTTTGCTTACATTTTATGGGGCTTTTCGTGCATGTATCTAAGTGGTGCATGGGAAAGACAAACAAAATCTGACGCAATCTTATCATTCGTTCGCTGACAAGTATAGAAATAGTAACTAGTTTTAGTGCATATCAATAGCTAATAGCTACAAAATTAATGTGTGGTTGCAAGGATCGTTTACAAAGTGAAATGGCATGCGTTAAAGTAGCACAGAGGAGCAAAATCGTGAGTTCATTTATTCTCCTTTTTAGGACATTTATTTCCCATAAAAGTTGATATGAATTTTCCTTTTTATAATAAATCATCGTTGATTCATATAAGTAAACATAAAAATGAAATCAATTAGTTAATAAAATTTCCTTTTGCTCGAGTGAGAAGTACAATAACAAAATTCATTGATAATAAATCTTAATCACATATAAACATGAAATTTAATAGAAGTGAAAAAAGTGTACGCTATTTTAGACATGCGACTCTTCCAATGGGTATGCGATTGGATGTAAAATGATAGAAGATAGAAGAAAATCAAGGAGTGTAATGTATTGCTAAAAATAACTTTAAAAGTTATTTGGCAAAAGAATTTTCATTTAATTTAATTAAAATAAGCAAAAATCCAATGAGGAAACGAGGGGCAAGTTTGTGGAAAACATCCAGATTTGGGTATTTATTAATAATTAATTAATAATTAATTAATGTAAGCATAACTTATATTAATTTAATTAATTACCTGGATTTGTGCCAATCAATCCGGTATCTAATGTCCATTTAGGCTTATTTACTTCCAAAGTTTGGTAGAATACAGCTAGCATGGCAGCAAAGAAACCAGTTAATGCCGCATAAAATATTACATAAAATATTAAGATTTTTGCTGCAAAATAGAAAAAACATATACTTTTTTTTAATAATTATTAAATTTAAAACGGCAATAGAATTAAATCTCTTAAAAAATTTATTAACCTAATTTATTAATTTATTATATTCAAACGAGTGCTATAAGAGACTTTTCCGAATAATAATCCTTTTCATATACGTAAATAGGCTTAATTTATATTTAACCAAAAATTTAAACAAAAAAAATGTAAGAAAGAAATTGTGCTTTCATTATATTTAACGCAAACCGAGTTTTATGATTTCCTATAACCTACGTTTTTATATTTTTTTTAAAGAGCAAATCCAATATGCTGTGTATGCGCAGCGATTTCATAACACCTTTCTTCACATTTATAATACCCTAATATGGCAGCGGTGTTCAGTTGCTGATGTACCAATTCGTCAGCAATTGTGGGTCATAGCCCTCGTGGTCGATAAACCCGTTAAGGAAACAATTGAATTAAGCTGACGACAATAAAAAAAAACTTATTTTAGCTTATATGCAAAGTTTTGGTTCTAAGAGATGGATGAAGGGATGGATGCCACCAAATTGATTCTATTACTCTCGTGGAAACAGAATAAATACAAATTTTATTAATTTTTGTTGCACATTTCTATTTACTTAATAAATCTGCTCAATCCTCTGTGGGGGGTCTAACGCACAGACTTAATGCAACACATACATACAATAGACACTTAATTTAACAGCAAAGTTGGTGTTTGGATTCTATCCAAATGCAGATCCATGGAAACATTTACATTTGACATATATAGAAAAGGTCAAAAAGTGCAATTTCCTGTTTGAAATGACCTTTCAATCAGTCTTAATCGCCAAGCACTCATATGCACATAAGTAAGAGCAAACTTGGCAATTTGTTTATCTTTAATACTTCTGTGAGCGTTTACCAAAAAAAAAAATTATTTTTTTGTAACATAATTGAGTCGAATTCCAAAATATGATGGAAACCTCGCAACCTTAAGCAACCTCGAGTGAAAATGAAAACGAAAAGGCGAACAGTACTAATTTGGTAAGCAAAGGCATGGCAGTTCAGTTACAAAGAGTACAAAAAGTCACAAAAATTTGTACACTTGATTACATTAAACATATTTGTCAAGGGTCAGCTTAACGGAGTGTTGCGCTAATTGTAGTGCAATCTTAGTTGCAGAAAGGTCGTGCCAAACGTAAGCTGCCGTAGTAAGTGTCTATAAAACTAAAAAAAAGGTCTATTGTAAGATATTCGTGTACGCACGGGAGCCTATCTTAAGTGCCTTTAAATGGATCAAAGCATTTTGAGAGAAAAGTCGCTGAAAGAAATTGAATTAAGCCCAATGCATTTTCATCCCCATAAAACCAATATGTTTTGTGAAGGAGGATCTTATAAAGCGCTACAAAGTATGGTACGGAATTAAGTCAAGCATATACTGTAATATTGGAATATATTGTAATCAGTGGTGTTGTGCTAACCGAAACGCTAATTTTTTTTTTACCGGAAAGCGTATATATAATTATATAGACAGGGCCGATCCTGGGTAGGCGGCCGCTCATTACGAAACCCATTTTGTGTATATGTGTATATACATATATATATATGTGTATATACATATATATATATATATATATATATATATATATATA
>CCAG010004115.1:0-11759 GCA_001077435.1 Glossina morsitans morsitans | reverse complement strand
TTGTATAATACACACCGCTACACATTACTCCGACTTTTTATTCTACAGTCGGACTGCTGTTTTTTGAATAATGTACCCGCACCGTTCAATTAGAGAAGGGATAGATTCCCGGAAATTTTTAACTGACCTATAGGAAAATAAACATATTCTGTCCATCATTTAAGTATAATTTTTGTTTTCTCATTTTGGAAGCCTTTATTTCGATATTAAGGCGGAGCACTTGGCTAAAACGACGTCTATCTGTCATTTACTATAATCGTAAAGTAATAAAAGGTATTCAAAAGGTTTGCTTTTCTTGCAAGCGGATTACGTTTCCCGACTGTTTGTGAAGGCAAAGCATTGCAACTGCAATCCAATGTAGCAAAGATAAAATCCTAAAGTACGTAACTAGAGAGACCATAAGGTCACCTAAGGTCTAAGCAAATTCACCTCTAGCTGAAATAGCACGGTAAGGCCTTCAACTATTCTAGCTCTTGTTTAAGTAGGAATTATATGAATGCTAAAGAGCCTTGAAGCATTCTATATGAACTATAAATATAAAGTCTTAAACCATTCTAAGCCTTGATTAAGTTCAAACTATATATGAACGAAGGAAAGTTTAAAGTGCGTCGTCAAAACCTCCTCCACGACATTTTCTTATTTGAGAGTGTCTCAGCGAAAAAATCGGATTAACTCTTGAAAATTTTGACGTGATGATTGACTTATTACGTCCGCCCACTTGGGTTGCGACTTATAGGTCGCAAGCTCTGGGGTATTTTAATCAAATTTGTTATACCGATTTTTTTTTTTTTGACCACCCAAGGACGAAAGCTGATAAAAATACTTTAAATCGAAGCAAATCTTCCATTATTCTCCATGTAAAGCCTTGCTTGGAAAATTCGTATAATTGAATAACTGCATTAAGCAAAGTGTTTCAAAGTTTTTAAAGGTCCACAGAGGCCCAATGTAAAGTTTTCAGCTGCTTGAGCAAGCAAACCTTCGATTGTATGATACATATATAATCAAGAGCGAAGTACAGTATCACGGCATTCAGCAGGATCCGATAATGGCTTTTGTACTATAATATTTTAAAATATTAGGAATTTTTTTTTTTTTTTAGTTTATAAAGCAATGTGCGTGCCTTCACTTACTCTCGTTAAAAATCAAATAAGTTTTTTTAAGTTCTGGTAAAAATACATGGAAATAACCTTAGCACAAATATGTAATTACAACAAAAAAAAAAAAATACAGTAAACAGGAAAATAACACCAAAGAAAGTATTGAGGCATAAAGTCCAGGTGTGCAATAAGTTACGGCACGCATCGTCATCACATAACAATTAAGTGCCCAAAACCATAAAAGTAAATATGAAAAAAACGAAAAAAAAAAGAACAAGCAAAATTACCCGACATCTCATATAATCGGTAATCATACTTACTAAATGTATGCAGGTGTGTGAGTACATTCCAAGCAGAATTTAAATTCCTTTACTATTGTGGATGCAAAATGCTATTAAGGATGGTGAGATTTCTTCTTCTTTTTTTCAAAACCTCAAAACAAATATTTATGAAATCAAAACTTTTGATATAAATAGCATAAATATATATATATATATATATATATATTTTTTTTTTTTTTTTTTTTTCTGGAAAAATTTTAAACCAAAATGTTTTTATGAAAACTTTTATTACAAGTAGTATTTATTAAGTAAAAAACATATTAAAAATTATAAAGAAAAATAATTTTTCATTTTTTCCTTTTTTTTTTCTTTTTCTTCGATTTTCTTTACAGGAGGATTAACAATGGACGGCAGAGATAAATAACGCTTTGTTGTGGTAAATTTTTTAATCTCACGTTTCTAGTAATCTAGCTCTCTTGAAATGCAAAGCATATATCACCTAAACATTCCGTGTTATAACTAATGATTATTCGATTCATCAAAACAAAACAAAAAAAAAAACCGAAGAAAATTCCAACATTTGGCCATGCATTCGCATATGGTATTACGATGTAATGGAATGAATGTTACTTCCTTCTCGCTTATAAGAGTGATATTCAATTTGAAACGTGATGGTGGTGGTTGAAAAAAAGGAAAAATAATTTCAACATCAATAGTGGCATCGATAATTATTGCAACAGTTAGAAGAGGGTTCACTGTTTCCATTTATTTCCACGTATGCCTTAAAGTTGATCTTTTCTCTGACTGCATGCATAGAATTCATACATACATAGCTTAGCTTTTTTCATCCAATGAAAATATATCCCATCAAAAAATTATGATCGCATTGTAAGCGCACTGTTTGCTCATAGCGACCGGCCTCGTGAAAGGATAATAGTTAATGAGCGGTGAGTTTGATATTCTAAAGCGACTTATAGGTGGTTAGTCTCATTCACATGATCGGATATGTAAGCGAAGACTAGTAATTGAATAAAGTTTCCGGTACACGTTGATCGCAATATAGTGCACATAAGCACGATGAAGTGTCCCTTCGACATTGAGCCGAACGCGAATGGATAGCTTTTGCTAAATCATTTGGTGTATAGTACACATAGGCGCAGTAAAGTATACCTTTGGTGTCAAATCTAATTAATGCTTTGAAGACAGGGTGATGGACGTACTTGAATGGATAACCTATGCCATTCCATTTGGTGTAGAATGTTCATAGCTACGGTGAAATGCCCTTTGATATTGGGCCAAATTAATGGTTTGAAGAAGATTTGGTGGACGAATAATGGTGGAAAAATAATTTGGTGTATAGCACACATAAGCACAGTGAAGTATCCTCGAGATATCGAACTCGCTCAATGATTTGAAATTGGATTGGACGACATACGTGAATGGAGAGATTTTGTAAATTCTATTGGTTCTATAATAGTGAAATGTCCCTTCAATATCTGGCCCAATCTCCGGTTTGAAGACTGTTCAGTGAATGTACGTGAATGCATAGATTTTGTGAGCTCATTTGCCTTCAGGTCTGTGGTAATGGCTTGCAAAAGATAGAAGGAAAAGATATTCTTCTCTCTGACAGATTACCTTTGCTTTACTGCATACATTTGGCTTTGGTTTGTTTCATCAGTTTCAGATTCCAAATATCCTTGGAGTCCCTTGAAATACATTCGCGAATCTACTTTCATTGGCAAGAGCCTCACCTACGGTCATACGTGCAGTAATTGAAAAATTGAAACAAATATAAAAAACAAAGCAACTAAAACCACCCTGCAGCACTCTACAATTATTCATATAACTACTTTTTAAAGTGAAGCGTTATATGAGGAGTGGTCGAAAAAGTGGTCCCATTTGAACTATTTCCAATAGCGTTCATCCTTGAGACAAAACATGTGAGCTTACCAAATATCATAAAAGTATCTCAAAAATGCGGTCTCCAAGTTGAATACAAAACAACAACAAGACAGACGGACAGATAAATTTTGGTCAGAATTGCTTTTTAAATCGAACGGTATAGCAAAATTTGGTTCTATCCCAAGCTTTTCTAAATGTTGCATATATCCGTACAAACTTAATATACACCCATCCACGACAAGTGGTGTAGGGTGTTTTAAAATAAACGAAAAACATAAATTTCAAATTGTTTTCCTCAGTAATTGATGATCTGCAGAAGAATACGGTTAACTTGAGAATTTTATTTTAAATCATCTAAGTGATACAAAACGGCAGCTGCACCAGAATGACAATAGTCGCCGACGGAATGTTGACAGAAGCTTCTCTACAAACTGATCATTAGTTTTCATTCATCTTTCCATATTCTAAACAGTAAATGTCTAAAGGTTATTTTTGTTTTTTAAAGTAAGCAATCACTTATAGGATGTCCCTTATTCATGTAACATAGAGATGATGAAGGAAGAGGTGAGGAAAGAGAAACAGACAGATATGTGACGATCAAACTTACCGACTGACTACAACTGTAACCGAGTATGGTCAAACCCCATTGAGGCTTAAATCAGGAAATGCTTAGTGGTTGCGTCGACCATGAGACAGGCTATGTGAGTAATCCGTACCTGAATTCTAAATCTTTAATTTTTCCAAGCTTCTGAGACTTCGAGCATCTATTTCCTGATCCTAATGCTTTTTTGACTTAAACGTCATTTCCCCAGAAGCTTGAAAAGATTCTAAGCGCCTAACAACTATTTTTCTATTATATTAATAAAAAGAGGCCCTCTTCTTCTCTCTCTATGCTTGAGTTTAAGTATTTGTGTACGTGTGTGTCTAATTTCTTCAGAATATTATGCAAGACATAATAACATCCTTGCGTATAATGTTTGTAATGAGTTTTATAATTAGTTTTTTCTTTTTTTTTTTTTATTATAGTTATTCGCTTCGAAATGCATGCCTGCCCTAAAAAGTTGTGTTCTACTTTCTACTCCGTCAAGCAACTAAAATTTTCTTTATTCATCTTTAGCTTTTGTTTGCGTCTATTTGTTTTTTCCGCCTATCTCTTCTGGTTTCTGCGATATTCCAAGTACCCCTGAGACATTTCACTTAAGCCGTTGTGCTTATAAGCCTTAGCAAATGCTTCCCCCCTCTCTCTCGCTCTCTCTCTCTCTCTCTCTCTCTCTCTATACTCCACACTACAATAGTTTTTTCTTGATTTCTCTTTTCCTTTTTTAATCTAGTTTCTCTGAATCTTGTTATTAAAGATCCGTTTTTTTTTCATCCTTATACCCTACATCTCTTGTGGTGCAGGGTATATTAAATTTGTGCGGATGTACGTAACACACAAAAGAGCTTAAGATAGACTCACCTTTTATTATACCAATCGATTAAGAATCACTTTCTGAATCAACTTCAATTTGTGTCCTTTCGCCCGTCTGTCCGTCTTGCTTTCTTCGGTTCAAACTGAAGGTCGTCAATTTTGAAATAATTTGATGCAATTCGGTACACTGACCTATTTTGGCCCAAGAAGAGTGCGGGTCGAGCCACTTTTTCGACCACTTGCCGTATAATACCTTACTGTAAATTTCGTTATGTGGATAACTGTAGGGTATGTAGAGTTGTAGGATGGTAGGATCTTTAATGGTAGGCCGTGAGCCATTGCTGTGCTTGTACTTGTTTTTAACATTCATAGGATATTTTTATATCCTGCACCACTCGTGGGTCGGTTTGCTTCAATGTATGCATCACCCGGAAGGACTTGAGGTAGACCCACTTTTTAGTATACCGAATTCATGATCAATTCCTGAATCGTTCTAAGCTTGCCTGTCCGTCTCTTTACCTTTCACTCTTTTGTTCAACCTATCGATTCCCATTCTTGAAAAATTTTGATGAAATTTCGTACGCTGACGTCTTTTGAAAATAGTTCAAATGGGAGCAAATTTTTAACCAAACGCCTCACTTTGAATAACTGCAGCTTGGTATGAGGTATTTCGCGGTGGTTTTACTTAGGACAACTCAAATTACGTTATACATGCATAATGTAGTGAATTGGTGTAGGGAACTTAATTGTTAGCCGTAGTCTACTTTAGTATTTTCACTTATTTTTACTGAGAACACTGTTGCGGCGTTTTTCAAACAGCGCCTATCGTGAAAATTATTGCTTTCATTTGCAGCCTGCAAAAAATAGATGGCTTTAGCCTCTGGCTTAGCCTAGAAACTAGGATCGTTCTGCTCATCGATCTGTTGTGCATGCAATTCGAGGTCGGTGAAGCATCTACAAGTTCTTCTTACTTTTAGGGCACTTCATTCCTCCCTCTCGGTTTTTCCTAAGCTCCCTCGTTGCGCCCCGCTACTGTCACTCTTTCTTTACTTCTTGCTTCGTTTGTATTTATTTATTGGTTATTGTGTATGATGCATTAAATGTCCTTTAAGTAAGCAATCAAGTAAATCGTTTCAACTAAAATTTATGCTTATAGCTGCATGGAACAATTGCATCTGGAATATGCTCTTATCCTCCTATTGAATTTTCTTAGAGCAACTATTTATTGACAATCGTTTCTTCTGCTCTCATGAAATGGAAAGAAAGCTCACTTTCAGCGATAAATTGTCGCCAAGTACAAAAGCACATATCGCCACGTCGACTTGTTTCTTCTTTTTTTTTTTTACTCCCTTATATATGAAAGGGTTTACTTCCCCACACATAAATATATATTGCTTTCACCAGTCATATTACATTTAATTTAGATAAACTTGTTACAAGCACTACCACTACCTACTACCTACCACCATCGCTATCTTCTTTACCACATCGTAGATGCATAAGCGAGAAAGAGCTTTCAATTATGCCTAAATCTACTCCCAAGACTCAAAATGGATTTGGAATTAAATCAAACTCATTCTCAGAATCTTAACAGAGATAAAAAAAAAAAACCCCTTGCTGTGATAACGTCTTCTAACGGTTTGTATTGCATTTGATTTTCTCTTTACTTTTGATTTCAGAGAGACTATGAGCGCATAAAAACGAAATAAAACAAAAAAAAAAACCAAAAAAAGGAGAGAAAAATTTAAAACCAAAAAAAAATTTCCAAAATTTAATTTTAAAGAAAATTGAAAAACAAAAACCAAAAACGAAATCCCCGATAAATCGAGAAAAAGAGAAAAAAAATTTTAAATCAATGTTTGAAAATTTGCAAAATTTTAAACAAACAAAATTTGACCAGAAAAAGAACATCAACAACAACAACAAGAAAAACTTAAAAATTGAAATTCCAATTTAAATGCAAAAGACATTCGTATGTGTGTGGTGGTGGCAAAAAAATTTCAAACAAAATTTATTATTCGAAAACGGAAAAAACGTAAACGTCTTTATTTCGAAACGGAAGGCAAAAAGAAGAAGAAATTTTTTTAAACTAAACGGCAACAACAACAGCAACAGCAACAATAGCAACAACAACAACAACAAATTTGATATTGTGAATCAAAATTTTACAGTTTGGCGATATTAAAATTTCAATATATTCCGGTAATTATGAACATCAAGAACAACCAACCACAACAATAATAGATAGCAACAAAAAGAATATCAACAAAGGACAGCAACAAGAACAAAATTAACGCCAACCAAACAACATGTTAAAGCCTCTCTAACTGCATACCAGTGGAAAGGATTTTTATTGCAAAAGTATAAAACAAGCAAGACACGCTCATTCACGCACACACACACACAAACACATAAACACGCACGCACGCACTCGTACGTATATGCATATATATCCGTAGGCGAAGATTTTCTTAAAATCGAGCGAAAGGAGAAATTTTTATAACTTAAGCGTAACATACATACGTACATACATACATACACCGTAATGGAGAGATAGAGCGTACGGTGTTTTGTGTATTTTCATTCAAAAAAACCCAAGTCAAAAGCTGCCAAAAAGACTTGTAAAACGAGAGTAAACGAGAAGGCTACGAGAAGGTTAGGCCTTATCGTCTCAAAGTTGAAGAGAAATCACTAAAAAATTTACGGCGAATTTCGGAAAGAAGAACGAAACAAAAAAAAATTCAACCCTCAAACCTAAAACACACCAACAAACGACCAATAATTCAACCCAACCCACAATACATTAAAAAAAAAAGGAACATACAAAATATCAACAACAATAACAACAACTATTGCATCTACATCTGCTCAGAGTTCTTAAACACTCACGCAAGCAGGGTGTCTCCATTATAATAACAACGGTATTGTACCCGCAACAGCAACAACAACGACGACGTTATTTGTGAGACACTAACTAAGAGGTAAAGAGAAGAGCGTTGAGAAAAAAGATAAAGAAAAAGGTGAGCAAGAGGCAGAAGACGAAGTGTTGTGTAGAGAATTGCTCAAAAGTGGTAGTGAGCATAACAACGTATGTGTATGTGCGTATTGAGTGTCAAACAAAGTAAGCGAAAAATTTGCGGAGAGTGTAAGAGTGTCTGTCAGTCGATGCAAGCAAATCTGTGGAGGTTGTAAGAGTAATAAATATTCGTTTCTTTTTTCGTTTGTATGAAATCTGCACTTATGCGACGGCGACGGCTTACCTAACTTATTCAAAATACGTGGCGAGCGAATAGGCAAAGAATCATACCTATGCACATAAGGTAATAAGGCAAACAACACGTATATATATTAGGTTATTCCGTTTGCTCAACAACGTACAAAACTGACTGTATTGAGTACAAACGGTAGATGCAGATGTGCATGTGTGGGCAGCGTTAAAGCGAATCCGTTTCATTTTACTCTAAATCGAAAGAGGAGAAAGGGCGGCGAAGTCTGGCTAAATAGTCTGACTGACTAAGTAAGAGCTAAGTATTAAGGGGAGAATTTAATTAATATCCCGTTAAATCTCGGTTACACTCGCTAGCGGTAATTACAATCAAAACGTCGTAAACGTTTTAATTGCCACGAACAGCTGTGATTTTCATTCAATTGGTGGCATCTTATGATGTCATCAGAGGAGGACACAGACTGTTACGGATTGTTTACTGATGACGATAAGTCTCTACTTAAGCCATTATTATCAAAGAATCCGGCGAATAGTTCAGCACTTCAGTCATCTCAATCTCTTAAAACGGATTCGGAAATACAGTACACCAGACCTCAAATAAATAACAACGATCAACAGCAAATACAGAAACAGCAGCAGCAGCAGCAGCAGCAACAACGACAACAAGAGAAAGAAGGCGAAAATTCAAGCGATTATAAAAAAGTAGAGAAAAATTCAAGCATTCACGACGTAAACGAGAACCACCACAATAATAATAATAATAATAAAAATCATCACGACGACGACGACGAAAACGCCGGAGACGACGACGACGAAGTTCAATTTCTCATCGGCCCAAGCAATAACAATAGTACAATTTCTCATAACATAAGTTGTGGTAGTTTACAGACTTCGAGTAATATTAGTAAACAACAAGTCGTAACAGACGACGAACGTGCTACAGAAAGTAGTCAGTGTGGTGCTGTCAACAAGACAACAACGTCGTCGTCGTGTGCCTCCTCGAAATATATTAATAATAATAATAATAATAACAGTAATAACAATATTAAGACAAACATCGCGTGTTCGTCCTTAAAAATCTCGCCATCATCGACTCGTTTGTCTTCAAATAGTCCGCGTAATGTGCAAAAAACAGAGAAACTGTTAAATCAAAATCATAGTGATTATTTAATAACAACAGCAACAACAGCAACAGCAACAACAACAAGAACAACATCAATAACAGCAACAACAATAACATTCCCCGAGGAGGAATTACAAAAAAGTGATACAGTTATAGATTTATTTAATTCTATACCGCAAACGACAACATTTATTAATCAAACGACTAACAATAGTCCAGCATCGGTACCATCGCCACCCTTGCTAACGCCGTCAACAGCTGCTGCCTTAATGAGTAGTGCTGCTGCGGCTGCCGCGGGTGCCGCTGGAGGAGCTCTCTATGGAGCCTTATTAAATCAAAGTGCTGCTAACTCCGCGCAATCGTCTTCAACGAAAACGAATAATATCGGTAACCATCAACATTCACCAACCGGAACCGGTTCGGCGTCGTCTTCACCCACTGCTTCGCTATTAACCGGTCAGTTTACAGCCGCACTAGGTAATCTATTTAGCGCCAACGGTTTTAGTTCGGCGAAAATGTTAAACGAGCTCTTCGGGCGGCAAATGAAACAAGCACAAGATGCTACCAGTGGTCTTCCAACCACACTCGACAATGCCATGTTGGCCGCGGCCATGGAATCGGCAACAAACGCTGATCTCCTTAGTGCAGCTGGTTTGGTCAATAGCTTAGGCTTGAATGCCACGAATAAATTGCTTAACAATAATACGATAACTAATCATAATGCTGAGCATCAGCAATCAATGCAATCGTCTCCGAAAAATCGTCGCACCAGCAATTGCAGTGAACGTTCGGTGGACGATAATGGTTCTAGAACGGGTGATTTGACGACGACGCCGCCAAGGACTCCCTCGGTCGGAGTTAATTCCACGTCTGGAGTTACCCCGAGTTCGCCCAACCTGCAGCAACAGCAAAATGATTTGGCTCATCATATGCTACGCAATATTTTGCAAGGCAAAAAGGAGCTTCTGCAGTTGGATCAAGAATTACGCTCGGTTATAAATCAACAGCAACAGCAGCAGCAGCAGCAGCAGCTCAAAGATTCTGCTCAAGATTCTTTAAAACATAATAATAATAATACCAGCGCAGCCAATAATAACAACAACAATAATAATAATAATAATGTGACAAGTGACAACAAAAACGATAACAACCCGAATGTGATAAATCTTATAGATGACACGATGTCCGATATTAAGATTAAAAGTGAACCAAATAGCACCAATATGGATATATTGAATGGTGAACGTCGCAAGTCACAAGATTCGGAAGTGAATGGCTCCCAGCACGAGGAAGAGCAACGTTCCGAAACTGATCAATTAGATCAGCAGGATAATGAAGTACAAGATTCGGAGCGTTTGGATTTACCTGCTGCTGTTACGAAAAAGGAAGCTGAAGATATTTTAGAAGATGTTGAGCTTATGGGTCTAAATTCTCGTTCAGATCTTGAGTCTTTAGCATCACCGAGTCACTCGGATATGATGTTATTGGATAATAGTAAAGATGGCTTAGAAGATGATTTAGACAAAGAAAGTATTAGTACCGTTAGTAAAAAGCCAGATATGAAAAGAGCTCGGGTTGAAAACATTGTTTCAAGTATGCGTTCAAGCCCTTCGTCAAATTTACCCCATCTGCAGGTAAATGGGTGCAAGAAACGTAAACTCTATCAACCACAACAGCACGCTATGGAGAGATATGTAGCTGCTGCAGCTGGTCTTAATTTTGGTCTTAATTTACAAAGCATTATATTGAACGATGACGGTGATTCCGATGACATTGAATCGCCTCAATTGCAGCAGAAGCGTGATGAGAAAAATGCTCTTAAATCACAGTTACGTTCAATGCAAGAACAATTGGCCGAAATGCAACAGAAATATGTGCAATTATGCTCACGCATGGAACAGGAGAGCGAATGTCAAGAAATCGACGATACTGGCAGTGATAGTATGGAACAAGACGATAACGGTGTTGAATTGTCACCATCGCCATCGTTAACTGGCGAATCTGGTATACAGGAGAAAACGTCACAGGATTCTGAAAGAATTAACCTAACTTCTCCTAACATATCTACATTGAAAAATGGCAAACATGTTAATAACCAAAATGCAGGGATGAATTTAGAAAATGCCCCCAATATGCTTTCACAAATGATGAGCAAAATGATGTCGGCGAGTAAATTGCATAATCCTTTGGTAGCCCATCCGCATATGCAGCAATCGTTTAATGGCCCTCTACCTCTGCTACAGCACATGCCACAGTTACAAACTGGAGACGGTGCTCTAACCCACCCCGCTATTAGTAATGCAGCTGCAATGTACTTGGGCCAACAATTTTTTTTCGAGCAGGAGGCTCGAATGGCAAAAGAGGCTGCTGAGCAACAAGAACGCCAGCAGCAACAGCAACAACAACTGCAGCAACAACAACAACAAGCGCAACAAGAGCAACAAGAGCAGCAACGACGTTTCGAACAAGAGCAGCAGCAACGCCGCAAGGAAGAACAACAACAACAGCAGCAGCAGCAGCAAGCTCAACAAGCTCAACAGCAAGCTCAACAGCAAATGCAAAGGCAGCAACAGCAATTGCAACAGCTGCAGCAGCAACAACAGCAACAACAACAGCAACAACAGCAAATGGAGCAACAGGTAAATAATATGCCCGTATTGCAAGCTCCCTCAAGACCTCAGCTGCATCATAATCGCATGCAAAGGCATAACAACAACGC
>CCAG010004111.1:0-12468 GCA_001077435.1 Glossina morsitans morsitans | reverse complement strand
GAAATCGCCAGCTTTGCTTTTTTAATGCCTTGGCTGCCAGATATTGAGCTTTTGAACCTTCCATATAATAGAAAACAAAGAACAAGGTTTCTGTTGAGAGACGTTGGTAAAATTCAACGGTATCATAAATTGGAAGTTGTTGCTATAAGTAAAGTATAAAAGAGAGAGAAAAAGAATCATAATTTTATTGATGGCTTGATTAGCTCATTAAAGATCTATAAACCTTTATCACGAGCTCCATCATATATTATTTTAAAGGGTTTTTCTTGTTTATAATATCAAAATATAGAATGATTGTCCTAGTCTTAAACCAAATATTTTTTTACTCCTCTTCTATTTAATTTCTAAAGAACTTTGAGCTTCATTTCGTAGACACTTCAGCTATTTCAATTGTCGAAATTAAATTTACGTAATCGCATTGAATGACAAGAATTAAAAAATAGTCGCCAATAAACCTTATTTTGAGCGGAAATGCATTCGTATATATTAATAGGATCACTTTATCCCTCCTTAATACACTTATTAGTGAATGTATTTGTCGTAAAAGATACGTAAACATATTAATGAGACATTAAAACTCCTTGTATATATGTTAATAACATGTTCATAGAAAACTGAATAAATGCAAAGTCAAGCTAAAGTAAAGACTAGATGTAAAGGCACATATTTGCTCAGATATATCTGGATATAGGAATATTTGGAAAAAAGGTATGCAAAATTTTCCATTTCTCTTCTTACCTGCGGATAATGTGGTGGTGTCTGCACTGGCGTTCGATGAAAGTACGTTGTCAGCTTTTCAGAGTCACTAGGTGTGGGCAGATGATAGTAGGCGGCTTCCATCATTTGAAATTGTAATTGATGATCTTTATGTAGTGGCGACGGTCCAAGAGGCGCTACACCTAGCAATGGCGGTATATGTGCTTCATTTGTAGGCTGCTGTTGTTGTTGTTGTTGTTGTACTTGTTGTTGTTTGCTCACACCACCAATGACTGAGGTGTTTGCACCAACTGGTTGCTGACCAGAAGGATTCGTTAGACCGGTTGAACAAAGCGCACTGCTAACGGATCCAATATTACTACCACTACTGGGATTACCTATCACCGTGGTCGGACCATTTGTTGCGGCGGCTACCGCCGCCGCAAGTCCGGCAGCTGTGTTTTGTTGTTGATGCTGAGGATTGGCAGTTGTATCATTTGTAAAATGCTGTTGGAGTACTTGTTGTTGCTGCTGCTGTCTAGGATCGATGTTTGACCCCTGCTGTTGTTGTGTTAAATTATTACTGTCGATCACAGACCGATTAATGGCCTCTTGAGCCATTGTTTTGAGTGAGATAGCATCCACTGAATTATTGTTAGCAACACTGGTTACAGGTATACCTGAGACAAAAAAGTATGGTAGAAATGATCAATAAGAGAAGCTAGAAACGCCTAATGGCATAAGCTTTCTTAACGAAAAAAATTTTACGGTAAGAAGTAGATGAGAGTGTAGGCTACTTGGTATAATATTTAATTTATCCGAACTTTCGTAATCCCGCAAAAAATTTTGGTAATAACATACATTCGGGATTATATCGGCCATATGTGATAAAGACGAAGATTTTATATCCTCCCTATTTATTTAAAATTGTTGCAAATTTTTCTATTTTTGTGGCCATATTAAACCAGTATGTACGTGTACGATAATTTTTGCCTTTTTTTGTTTTTTGAAAAGCAAGAAATGGATCGTGTGATTGGATACAAGTTTGTACATATTTTATAAAATGCCTTTTACCTATGGATATGTTCCGAACTGAATGACAAAATTACTATAAGGAAAGATTTCATAAAATTACCACCGTCCACCTTCACGCGAATTTAGATACCCAACAATTCCCGATAATAATTCGCGTAAATCGTGGTCATTTAATTGTGTTACTTTCAGACTTGCTAAACGGAAAATGAAATAATTAGTCCCACAAGCCGTTATCATCACGATATTTCAATTATGCAAATTTAAAATAATCGTTCCTGTGTATTTATAAAATAATACGATCACCTACAAATTGTTGCAAACATACATCGTTTCGTCTACTATAATACGAGGCGCATTGAAATATCTCAAATGTTCCGATTTGTAAACTTACATGGATAGACAAAGTTAAATTGATACAAGAAATTTTTCTGAATTCCCATTAGATGAACTTAAAACTCTTCGTGAAGGTGTGTAGTTGCACAAAACTAGCGAAATTTTCGAAATGAGATCTTAATGTCTATATAAACGACTTTTCTTCTTTTCGCATATAAATTATAATAGAAACTACTCACCATTCATATGCTTCGGTGATAGCAAGCCAGGCGAGGCTCTTGTTGCATTATTGGCGTTAACTCCCATCACTTGCTGTTGTTGCTGTGCGTTAAGAACTTGCTGCAAGCCAGCCATGCTATTGGGTGAAATGCAGTTTGTCGCATTAGCTGCTAAGCTATTTACGTTAACCGTATTTGCTCCTTGTTGTACCACGTTTGTTATGCTACCCACAGCGGCATTACTGGAAGTATTATTATGCGCTGAAAGCAAAGACATATGTGAAATGTTGACATCAATATGCGGAATCAGGTTACCATTTTGTAAATGAGAGGAATTTGCCTGAAGATTGGATAGCTGTTGCTGCTGCTGCTGGTTTGTGCCGCCAACAATGGCATATGAGGCACCTCCATGCACAGGACCATTTTCCTGAAGTGCTTTTGGGGATATACTATATAAAAATTTCTAGGAAAAATAAAGAATAATCGGAAAAAACTTACAGGTGTTATGCTTTGCCACTGCTGCAAATGCTATTGTAGGTGTCGCTTGAATCACAGATTGACCTTGCAAATTAGCTGCAGCATTGCTGGCGTCGTTGCTGCAGATGCCACAGCCGCTGCCGTCGGCGCTTGTAAGCTAGGCGCTGGTGTATGCTGTTGCACCGCAGGATTGTGTATAGTTGACGTTCCGTGCGCTGCCGCCACTATTGCTGCTGTTGTATGTTGTTGTTGTTGTGCAGTATGATGTGGCTGCTGATGATAATTTTTGCTGGGTGTTGAACTAACAATCTTATTTGCACTTACTGAGGTGGGGAGAAGGAAAAAACTATTAGTCGAAAATTGATAAATAATTTATGTAAAGATAATTACCTTCGGAGGAACCACCATTTGTCTTATTTGACGCCCTCACAGCCGTAGGTTTTACCGGCTGTTGCTATGGTAAAAATATATTACTTTCTGTTTCGGGAAAAATTTGCTATGTTTACCTTTGTTTTGCTGTTGGCGTTATTTTCATTTTTGTTACGCTTATCTGCCGCGATATCCGTCGTCGTTGAGTCACTCGAATAATTTAAATTGTTTTGCTGCGCCTGCTGCGTGATGGTGGTGGTTCCACTGGCCGCTGTGGCTTGGTTATGGGATTGTTGCTGTTGGACTGGCAAAGGTGACTGCACAGGACTACCGCCAGATGTTATACTACTGGGTGAGCCGCTGGTTTCGTTACTATTATTACTATCCGTGGTAGCTGATGATGGAATACCAAGTGAGACACCTTTACCATCGTAGTTATATACAAAATAATGTGGTTGGGAATTGGTTGTTGTTGTTGTTGTTCATGATGTGATGATAACAGATTCATTGAACAAACATCAATTTTGATTTGTTTCACAAACAAAAACAATCGAATGATTTTACGAAATGAATTTAACGAACATATAAAAAAGCAACAAATATAATTTTTTTTTATTGTTAATGAAGAGACGAAAAGGAAAATACACAAAACGGCATGTAAAACGTAAAAACATAATCAAGACAAACAACACGTTAAAAACGCTTACCTGTACCCGAGAGTTCGACTTCATCCAAACCAATTATGTCATCATAAAGGAATTCATTCTCTTCAAAATCAGGTTCTTGCGACGAATCGATATAATATTCTACATCATCTTTGATTTTATTAACCTTAACAAAATGTAAATTTCCTTATTCATTATTTTTTATGACAACAATAAAAATAAAAACCTGTTCAGCTTCCACATTATCGTTATCCAGTAAACGCAGCAGTGTTTCTAGTTTTGTCACGTGGAATTTATGACGATCCAATTTAGAACGTAATTCGTCCATACGATCTTGTTTATCACGGTCTAAGCGTTTCTTCTTGCCCGCTAATAACGATTCAATTTCACTTTCATACTGATCAATTTGTATTTGCAGTGAACTAATTGAGCTTGTTAACCAATTACGGGCCACATCTTTAATACGTTGAGCGGGATCCATTTTTTGTGCAGCACCTAAACCTTCTTTCGAATACGCCTTGGTTTTAGTCTCCCTTTCAACAACTTTAAAGCGTTCCATTTGCTTTAAGGAAAACATAGAAATACAAAGACTGTTAGATTGTGGTTGTATAATTGGAAATTTCACATTTTAAGATTATTTCCGTTAGAGTTGTTGTGTGTAATATATGTGCATAAATATCCTAGTAGGATTTGCATTGAAAGCGATTCATTGTTTTCAAACTATTTGGCCTTTCTTCTTCTTACGTGGTAATTAACGTTTTCAGAATTGAGGCCATTCATTACTGGTAAGTCTGGACTACTTTATATTTACCGTTTCAATTAGTCTACGGTTTTCTAAGAGCGCGCTCTTATCTTTTATTTCAGCCGAGGCAATCCATGATTTGATTTGATCACGTAGTCTTTGCAGTTTTTTAATTTCTTTTTTGAGATCAGCTTCATATTTTTCCTGCAAAAAGAAACAAACCATGTTAAGTTCACTTGTTAATAATTAATATAAAGTCTTTCCGCATACCTTCTGATTGCTGTTGGTGGCATTATGTACTTTTTTCCAAATATCTTCAAATGTTTCTACACCTTCCGCTACCTTTTTTAAACATCGATCTATTTCACCTGGAATTTGTGGGAAAAACAATCCATTTTATAATTGTAATATGTTGTGTAAGGATGCGAACGCTTGCCTTGCAACTTTCTCGTCGCAGCCATGGCTATGTGTATAATTGTTTATTTTGTTGCTGCAAATGCTTAGACATAGTCCGCTAGAACTACACTGTATGTACTATAACAGACGCCAGAAAAACCGCAACACAATTTTGTGCAAAAGCGTCCTTTAACTTATTATTATGCTCCGGAGCGGTATAAAACTGACAAATTGTTGAAATTGGCTTTTATGAAAAGCTCTGAAATACACATACAAAATAAATAAATGTAAGAGTATAGATTGTTTTTAAAATATCTAAACACTTTTGGTATTTGTTTTGTTTGCTTAGCAAGCGCAAGTCTTTCCTAAGGACTTGTGTTAACTTTTTTTTTTTTCTGGTTGCTAGTGATCTTTAAAGGGCGAGTTTACTTTTGAGGCCACAGGGGCATCTTCCTTCCAATTTGCAACTTGATATTAAAATATTTTTATATCTGTATTTATTTGTAAGGGTGTATATATGCTGGTGTTGGTTAATTGTTGTCGACTCTAAAATAGAATGTCGCAGTTATTTTTGATGGTAATGTTTATCTGGCATAACATGCGTTTAACTTTTGTCCTAAGGATTAATAAATTTTTGAATTTGTTTACTCCTTGAGTGTTGAACCATTCGTCCAAATTTTCAATTTTTCGTTTTGGAATGGACCAGCTATTCATGAAACCTATGCCTTCCAATTATATACCCACGAATAAGGAGAAAAAAATTGTATGCGAAAAAAAGCGTAAGACTTTCGTTGCTTCACACTAATTTTCTTGCTATTTAGCTTGTTCTTCCATTTCGTATATGCTTCTTCTTCTTCCTTTTAATATTGCTTTTTTACTGACACAACTTTTCAACTTAACTCACTTTTTCTGTATAGTTTTTACGCTACACACACAATATTTCGTTTATATTTTTAATTTTAATTGGAATACTTTTTCAATTGCAGTACAAAAATGGCTTTTTAATGGATTTTCTTTTCCGCTGCAAAGCGACTGTCAACTGTTTCGATTTTTTTCACTACTACACAGTGTTTCCAACATTTGGTATTTGTTTCCATTTTTAAGAATGCGATTACTGTTAGCGAGTCTGAAGACTGCAAAGTTTATATAAAAAAAGACACACAGCACATATCGGAATAAAAATATATAGCGGAAGATGACCGACATTTAATTCCTTTAAAGTTTCCATTTTTATTTCAAAATATGATAAACAAACAATTGTTAAAATATGTTACTAATATCATTACAACTATGAATAATGAAGGGTAGACCACATATAATGTACGCTTTCACTAAGCATATGTGAATATATATATATATATATATATATATACAAAGATTTTGTTCAGGACAAAGTATATATTATCCGATGCTCAATTCTAGTGCGTTTTCCGAACAAATCGTTTGGATATCGCATTGTGACAAGACGATGCATGCGTACCTTGTATCTGTTTGAGGTATGAAATATTTTATATACATAAATATATATATACACCTTATTTATGAGAAAAGTGCTATGTAAAATGTATAAATCAAAATAACAACGAAACTAATGGAGTAAAATACGAATTCTTTTCAAAGAAATTACAATTCTCACTCTATTAATCATTTGATCATTTTAAATTATAAATATATATTTAAATTTTGATTGGCGTTGTTATAAAAATTAGTACCTACATCGCTTCTAACCTTCTCTATACACAGTTACTTGTAATTAAATCAATAAGAGGATTTTAAATTTTTTGCTTTTGAAATGAAAATCAAACTCAATTTGCTATTTGTACCTTAGTGCATGCATGTATGTTCTTATATTCTTAAGCCACTTATGAAAATTTTGACTCGACTTGTTTTTTCGTAATTTCAAATAGAGCTCATTACCCTCCACACTAATGAGAGACTGAAACTGAAAACCATAAAAGAGTATCCCTAATTTATTCATAAACGTACTTACCACTTGTAAAGATGTGTTGTTAAATTTTACGAAAAGAATTATAAATTTTCCAAAGTGTTCTATATTAGGCCCTCTACACTTTGGATGTATATCAATCTGTGCCTGCAGACCTTATTTACTCGTGGATAATATCTTTCTGGCATGTAGTGCTGACTGTAATAAACCTGGTATCCTCGAATCGAATATTAATAGTCTTAGGCAACTTCTTGGAGAGTCACACGTAAAGTGTCTACTTATTAATCATTTGAATGAAAATGAACAAAAAGGATACGAAATAATCATATGCTTATAGTGTCTTAACCCGCTAATTAACCCCACAGCTAATCTACAGCCCAAGACATTAACTTGCTTCATTAAGAAAGCAACTGCAAATCAAATTATTGCCTTGCGGAGATGACTACGATTGTTAATGGTTTCTAAGTAATTGCGGACTGGTTTCTACTTCCTTTTCATTTGTTAAGTCTCTGGCTGGTGATTTAATTGAAATCAATAAATCATTGAATTTTCATAGTTTATATTTGCATTATGCTCAACTTTAAGTGATGGGGCGGTAATTTCAATTAACCGTATTCGTCAGCTATATCACGTACATTCTTCCCATCACCTTTATATTGTAAAGCGAATTCGTTTGCAAATAAGGTCAATTTTAAATCGATCAGCTTCCTATAAGTACCAATCGCATTGAGTCTTTCCATTACAACCAGTTTAGTTACCATCTTAACATCTGTGTATTTGCCTACTACTATTCAAAAAAATAAATAAAACACTTAAAAATGTTTCAACATCTTAGTGTTGTTAATTTAGCTTCTAATAACTTCTATCGTGTTTTTCGGTATTTTCCCACCATTTATTCTCATTTAACACAATTTCTACGATGCTTTTCCACTATTTATACTTTTAACAGAATTGTTTACGTGCTTTTCCATCATTTATTCATTTAACGGAATTGTTTACGTGCTTTTCCACCATTTATTCGTTTAACAGAATTGTTTACGTGCTTTTCCACCATTTATTGATTTAACAGAATTGTTTACGTGCTTTTGCACCATTTATTCATTTAACAGAATTGCTTACGTGCTTTTCCACCATTTATTCTCATTTAACAGAATTGTTTACGTGCTTTTCCACCATTTATTCATTTAACAGAATTCTTTGCGTGCTTTTCCACCATTTATTGAAATCAACTCTGTGCTCTCTCTGTTCTCAACACATGGTACTTCTTCTTATCATCCATGTAAAAGAAAAAACTAGCTAACGGCTTTCTGTGAAACCAAAAAAATTTTACAAATGCACGAAGAATTTTGACAAAGTGAAAAATTTTTAAATAAAACCCAAAAAAAAAATTTTAAAAAATTGTGAAAAAATATTTGAAAGACGTCCGTGATTTTTTGAAAGGGTCCGCCTGAGTGGCCGAATAGGCAATCGGCACAAATCGATGGAAAGTTGACATTTTCGTAACAGCATTTTTGCTAAAACGCCAACCGTTATTAATTATACAGCAAGAGTCTCGACTAGCAACTTAATGGTTGAGTTCTAATCTCAAGTGCGGCAGAGTTTTTAATAAAGTCGAAAGCCTTAGATGCTAGTGCTTTAAGACCTTAGTCTTAGAATTTATTCTCTGGCTAAATTTATAATAATAATAATAATAATTTGAAAGGAAAAAATTTGTTAAATTAGTTTTTAGTTTGTGTATTATTCAATAAATTTAGTTTATCAAAATAGAGAAATTATTCAAGAATTAAATTAAAAATTTGTGTGATATAAAAAAATTAAATTATTTAATAAATTAGTTTTTAATTAGCAAGTTTTTGAAGAGAAAGGAGGAATTACACGTGAGTTTGCCTGGAAATTTTGTTGGCGTCTTTTTAGCAATTTTGTGTTTCGATTCGCGGCATAATAATAATAATTCTCTATAACAATAATGAATGTGTGAATGTGTGAATGAGTGAGGGAGTGAATTATTGAATGCGTGTTTGTTAAAGTTACCAAAGATGAATGATGCATTGTGACTACATTTGTCTTCTATTTCAAACATTTGTATAGAAGTAATTTACTTAATTTTTTATGCGAAAATTAAATTGTTGTTGTTCTTGAGGATATAGGCATTAAAGTAGGAACACTATGCTTTTTATAGATTCAATAAATTAAAGTTATTTGCTATTCTAGGAAGTGTAGCATTATCGATTTGTCGCGCTCTACCGTGATTTACAATTTGCCCTAAGTTTCAACATAACGTGACACCTAACCTAGTTAAGATAGCCTAATTTAGTTGTAACCCACATAGTCGTAATTCTAGTAATAACTTGCTTTAATCGTATTAATTGCGTACGTTCTCATTCTAGTAATAACCTACTTTAATTATATTAATTGCTTAAGTTAGCACATAATAATTTATTATATAAGTTACTGACCACACTTCAGGTGGGTCAGAAGTAAAACAAATATAAAATTAATAAGTTTAATAAAGAGAGTTAAAAAGAACCTTTAATTGTGTTTTCACTACAGAAGTTTTCTTGCTACTGCAACTTGTAGATATTCCTGGGTGACTGTTTTTTTTTTTTTAAAGGCATATATATAAATATGTGTTTATATATTGAGTTATAAAGGGTCATTCGTGGCACTATTAAGCCAATTTAGGAAGAGCAAATATAAATAAGAACGAAGAGCACAATTTTTACCCTCTTGCCGCAAAGAGATATAGAATATGTGAAGAGAATGTTTTTCTGAATAAACAGAGTTACCTACTTACGTATTTCTTTAGATATTACCATCAACCCGACCAGAACGTACGGCCTAATTTTGCACTCATCCAACACAGTAAAAAAATTTACTACAGTTCTATAGAAACATATATGTATGTATGTACATGGGAGAAATGAGATGTTTTTCTCTACGTTGTTTCTCCAGTTAGATTCACATTTGTACCTACATCACCACACAGTTTCATATTATTTGATTATTGCTGAGAAAATATTGAAAAATCGTATTTACTTTTTATGTCTGTTTTAGCTGTGAATACTCCAATGCAGTGTGTAATATATATATATATATATATATACACGTATATATAGTCGAATAAGTGTAATACTATGTTGATTTTTTTTTCATTTCATTTCGGTATTGTGTTTCCCAACTGTCTTTCTTTTCCTCTAATTTTTTGTTGATGGCATTTATTTTGATTAAGTTTCTATGCAGCTCTGCATCGCGTACCGTTAACTGAACAAAACGCTCATTTTCAAGCGTCTAATCTAAGAAAAAATGATTTCCGTCAAATCAAATAAAATCAATTCATTTTCTTTCCGCGATCCTTTATATATTATATAGAAATAAGTAATTGAAGAATTGCATTCAGAGTAAGAAGCAATGTCACAACAATTTCACAACCAATACCACACCTACCTTTGTCGACCACGTCAACAAACTACATGCAACTTGTGCCTCGTCCTCAAAACGTATTCGCCTTACAAGGAATCCCAATGTATATTAACCCTCAGGTTTGCTTATGGTCAAACGTTTTGCGAATATTACTTCACATACGCAGTAATTCGCAATCATTGTTTGCAACGCAACAAGAATCTCTAGATCTTTCTAGTATGGCAGCACGTAATAGTGATGGAAATAAAGAAAGTGAGGTTAATATTGAAAGAGAGCTGACAATCAACAAAGAGCAAGAACAATCGGTTGGTGAGAAAATATATTTATTTGAAATCGGTAAATTATTTAATATGACTCTCTACAACTGTGGCAACGAGTAGGTTATATTGTAAAATATCCATTGGCCGTCCGCTTGAGTAATCGTCATGACATCGAAGAAGATATTGGGTTTCCAATTGTGTCTCTTATGGCTCTTTCGTCTTTAGTTTTCCTGAACGAATTTTTTCAATCGAATGGAAGAACCATTTTATAAGATATGCAAAAACGGAGAACAATAACGAAGTAAAATCTATTTACATATCTTTTTAAAAGCTCTGTTCTCGTTAGTACATGCGTTATTTTGCTTTTAAAACTTCATTAACAATTAGCAAAGCGTTTTATTATGACGACATATATTACATTATTAACAACATTATTAACGACATTATTAACAACAACGATGACCATACTTACTGTGTCTACTAAATTTGTCCTTTCGTTCATATCATGCGAAAATTTTCCGAGACCGCATAATATATTTCTGCAGTTTATTAATCGACTTAGCCATATCCATTTATATCTGTTTCTATGGAGCGCTTACTTCTACAAATAAGGTGTAAAGTTTCGTATCTACTCAAAACAAGATTTACGATCAGCAATAATGAAGATTCGTCATGCAGAGAATATGGAATTTTTAATTGTTTTAAATTCTTTCCGTGTGCGGTATGTTCCTTCGTATTCAATTTCCAAGAATAGAAGAAGAAAAACAGTATAGTAATTAAGTTCGTCACATGTTTTTTTAGTGAAAAATTTGTCTTAAAGCGTCCTTCAACTTTGGGTTTGTGATACATTTTCCATTATGCATTCTGTCAATGGATATTGCCAATGTATATGTGCTAAGGTGGACTTAAAACAAATAGTCAAAAGCTTGCATTCTTTGTTTTTTGGACCAATGCCGAAGGATGGTGGAATATTTATTTTGTCAACACGTTCGGAAAGAAGCTTCAAGTTATCATCTTGAGGAGTGCTAATTCCCGAACGTCTCCCTCATCTTAATGTCTAAGATAAACATTATCCTAATCCCCAAAACGAAGATATTGGCTTCCAATTTGGCGAAAAAACTATAAAGGTCTTTGCAAGCAAGTTGGTATTCAAAATGGAACAAAGCGGTCAGAGGATATAGTTAAAATGCAACGTAAACTGAGGAAATTGCCACGTTCTGAATTATTTGCTCATTACTTAGAAACTACAATAGGTTCACGATAAAACTTTTCACGTATATAGTACAAAAGTACGAAAATCAACTGGTGAGCGTTAGTGATACTTTAATGTGTTCAAATTTTTCTCTTATACAAGTTTTTTTGTTAAATTTTAGCAATGTCTTTTGGTGGACGTATCAAGCAAATATAATCCCTGCATATTCTTGTTTAAGTAGTTGTTAAAGTTCCCGTTATTTCCAGTATTTACTTATTTGATACGAGTTGAATATCGAAAAATCGTTTATGATTTCTTTGTAGTTATTCTTCAAACATGGAAGGGTAACCCCACACGCTTCCCTATGTCCCAGGTACAGACCGAGAACTTGGCTGGTCTTTGCGACAAACGAACAAATTGATGTTATAATATTTAATAATTAGGCGATTATCGTTGGAAACGCACTTCTAGATTTGGTTGCTTTTGGATAAACGTACGAACGAGCACAACATTATTTATAATATAACCTTTTCAAGGTAGGAAAAATTATATATACTACAATATAAGTAAGCGAAATTCTTGAGAAATGTCAGAAAAGCAAAACATTGCATTAGTATTGATTTGATCGAGCCATAAAATTGAAATGCAAACGTTTTTTGATGTAATTAATTAATTATTGCAAATTTGTAAAGGATAAAATTAAAAAATTTGCAATTCTTA
>CCAG010004108.1:0-14243 GCA_001077435.1 Glossina morsitans morsitans | reverse complement strand
TTGTAGAAAAACGGTTTATTATTCCAAATTTCCATATCGAAAGGATAGGTAAGAGTTCAAAGAATTCGAACGTTTGAATAAAAAGTTGAAAAATTATTATGATTACTTTAGTAATGAATATTTGCATGATGTCAATGATCGACCCGTCCAGAGAATTTATAACCTTGAGAAACCTGCTTCGCCATACCTTGAACCCGATCACAATCACCAACAAAACTGTGAACTGTGTCGCTTGTATCAACAAGTATTTTTATAGAAAATGTTCTAATAAGAATTTTTATCCAGCTCCATCAAATTTTATTTGATTTTATGATTTATCGTAATAATTATAATAAAATATATTTAGAAATTTTACAAACGAAATTCCAACTTCGAATTCACTATTTATTATTCATTATTAAACCGAAAAATTAAAAATACTCCTTAGTCCTGGACATTCTTTCCAGCCAGTGCTCGGTGTTAGATCCGCACGATTTTGCTTACAACTGCATTACATCCCACTCGTCATCCATATAGTGCAAAATTGGTTTTTCGTGGACCTTCTCCTGGAAGACTTCTTGCAATATTTTTACGACTCGTTCCTGTATGACTTGATTACGTGGGCAATAATCATCTTCAGCTGAGCAAGCCATTGTGATTAAAACTGGCGGATGAGGCAATTGTATTAGGAACTGTTTGAATTGTTGATAATATAATTCTAATTCCGTATCAGTACTAATATGATGTGGCAAGCCATTGGTATCGGTGGTACTGCCCGAATCAAAAATTACCAGCCAATCAATCTCATCGTCGGCATAACACTTTTGCAAAGAGTCAGCCAAATTTTCGATTTTCTTAAACGTCTCTTCAGATACTATGTTGGTATCAGGTTTCGTCATATCTTGAAAGGTTCGTTTTTCTTCCAAGTGCTCAAAAATTTTTTTCAAAACTTCCAATTGCTGTTTTCTCTTCTCAGTTGTGCCAGACGCATTTGATTCGGTGGCACTTTCAAAATGAAAAATTTCGCTTAGTTGCTCATAACAATTGGCGTCTTTGTAAATCTCTAAAAATGGATTAGAAGTGCTAAAAAAATCTAGGTCTATATCCAATATGTAGTTTAGGCAATCATCAGCAGCTAATATTAGTTTTCGGATCGGGAGGTCTTTCAGCGTCGTTGTCAAAACCTGCAGTTCCAAATCACGTGCCTGCTCCAATTCAGACGTCTCACAATAATTTCCCTCGGATATAAAATAATCCAAAGGACAGTCTACACTGATTTTGTTTCCTCTATGGCCCACCTTGAAGTTATATTTGCCAACTGGCATTTGCTTGCACCACGAATTCTTCATCCAGATGACACGATTAAAGTGGCCAGCATAACAAGCCGGCATAATCCAATTTTCTATACTCAATTCACCTAGCATTGTTTCTTTGTCGTAAGCGGCACTAGCTGGTATTTCACGCGATATAACCATGTCTGGGTGAGAGTCAAAGTGCAGCAAGGTATTGTTTTCCAAGGGCAAGTGCCTGGAGGCCAGGCAACGATAAATGAATTCCAACACATCATTGTGATAATCCACGATAAAGATGGGTATGCGCTTGAAACGTCTCAGTCCAACAGTGGAAGTAATTAAAGCATCTTGTTGCGATTCATCAGTTGTGGTCACTGTCTGCTCTTTACAGTCCTCTAAACGTACTCTCTTTGTTACAGGCTCATCAGAGCTTTCAGGTTTACCCAAAGTTTCAGCATTTTCTACAGCAGCAACAATTCCAGGTGTCGTTAAACTTGAGGTTTTAATGTTTGTTGCCATTATAGATTCAATTAATTTATTTGCTGATAACTTATAATAATCGTTTTGTATTATAACAAATAAAGTTATTATATACTTATAAGTTCGTTTCTCCACTTTTTCTTACGTGCTCGATTAATTATCGCGCCTCAGTCTCGCACAATGATATAAAAAAAAAAATGAACACACTTGCCAAAAAACTCGAAATCAGGTAAATGAACTCATTACTTTGGTAGAGTTTCCGCAGTGTGGATTTATAATAACTTTTAGCATGCGATTGCCACATTACGGGAATGGAAATATAAAATTTGAGCGTCGTTTTCGATTAACGAAATTGTTGGATATAACTAAATAAGAGTTTTTCTTCTGACAGTCGTTCAAAAAGTTATTATTTTAATCATCGCTAGAAGAGTTTTCAAAAAAAAAATAGGCGTCGAAAACCATCCGATTACGTTCAAATTAGTGTAATAAAAAAAATTATCGAACCTATTCGACTTGTTTCCAATAGTATTTAATGCCATCTTAAACTTGTGGACTATTTTCGCAGTTATGTATGATTACCAGTTGAATATGCTGAGTTAATTGGGTCTGTGTTAATTTAAAATGGTGGGGCACTACCATGTGTTTCTTGATCTTTATACACCATTTGCATTATTGGCTGGGGAGCTGTTTCAGGTGACGTGGCTGATGGTATGACCACGCATTTCTGTATATATTAATTACTGCAATTATCTATCTACGATACACTTAAACCGTTCTAGCCTATGTTGGATGTATCGTTTGTTTGAATAAATAAATAAATTTGTTGAATTACCTTGTTAAATGTATATTTTATATAACATATATATTATCGCTTTACAAACATGCCAAAAGCGTCGAATATTTTTACATTAAATTTGTTATGAAATTTGCAATTTTAATTTTGGAAAACAATCACTCAGAACTCCTTGCTGTCAGGTCTTGTTTCTATGAATGAAACTGGTTTATGTCCTTATTAAAACATGCTTAAAAATATGACATCTCTGTTAAGAAATCTCTAAAGTATTTAACGAAGTTAACAGCTCAAAATCACAATATCCCACTAAGAAAGGTTGCTGCTATTCCACTTCTGGTTGGTTTGTATCCAAAATCATGTATACGCATACACATGTATAACAAAGTTGACAATTCAAGCAGAAAGAAAAAATCAATAACCATTGGTTCAATCCAACCAATCACGAGCGAGCTCTAATGCTATAAAACTGCATAAATAAAGCAGTAAATAAAAATGTTAATCAATCAAAGGCCATCTCTAATGCTATCAAACTGCAACATTCAATACTACGAATAGTCCATTTAAGATAACATTGCTGAAAATACGTTGGAAAAGTACTGGTCAGAATGGATATTCTGCAAATTTGCTTATGCGACGAAGTAAGAAATGATGTTTCATTTTTTCGTAATAATGCTAATAATCATCACTTTGTGTTTCCAAAGTAATTATCAGTTGATCAATTAATATTCTTTAGCTGATTAAATATACGCAAAAACTTGTAATATTTTTTTCCTTCGGAAGTAGTTATTTGATATTTTCTTCAGATTAGCGTTGAATTCAATTCAATGAATACTTATTTTCGTAGTGACAAACCCAGTTTTTAAAATGTTTCGTAATCGTTTCGTTTCGATTGCCGCATTGATTCGTCGTTGTCTCAGCGGACATGTAGACAAAACTTTTAACTGATGGTGTTAGAGTTGCCGCTACGATTTTCAAAACAAAACTTTCTGCAATAAATTAAAGCGCCATTTTGACGAACAAATGTTTCTCAAAATCGTTCAAAAATTTTTTGCAATACAATTTTCACATTTTTATGCAATAAATTTAATACAGATTTCGACAATGTTTTTCGTACTTTCGTACTTCCGTACTTTGAAGTTTATCGTACAAATAGGTACGGCAGCTGATGTAGTTAGTGGTGCTTGTTCATTTAATGGCATACATTCGATATGTTGCCATGTGTATCATTTTATAAACATATCTACGGGAATATCGTTTCTTCAAAAATTTCATTTTGAAAAGGAACGACTTAACGGGTGGTGACGCTGCTCGCCCGTTAGCAAAGCAGATCCTTAAGCAAAATTAAAAAGAAGACGCCAAATGTTATCTTCAGACAGAGCAGCTTTAATATTAAATGATTCAAAATGTGCGTGAATTTAAGGAATTAAAAAAATCTCTTCCGAGAAAATCAGCACAAAGTGGTAACTTCTGAAAAGGCAGCGATAACTTCTGAAAAGGCTCTTCCGCCTAGAACCTCTAAAGGTAAACTTATTTTGTCCAAACATGCCACGGCTTATTTATATCCCGAATCTCAATTCTTAAACCCTTTCCATAACAAACTTGTCATGTGAAGGCTTAATATTTGAAAACTTTATGTAGGACGACCAACCAATTCAGATTTTTCATATCAATTTAACATGAAATGCATGTCGAGATGTTTAAAAAATATCAATTTTGTTTCGCAGAAAATTCATCTGTTCCCACGATGTCGCGGGGCAGGAAAAGGTTGGAAAGATTTCACAACAACTTGTAATAGAACTATTTCGAATTATTAGTAAACCAAAAATACGAAAAAATAATTCATTTCACTTTCGCATTACAATTAGACTAGAAGACAAATCCTAAATAAACATTCGAAATAAAATAATTGCAAAATGTAACAAACAAATGAAACAAACAAATAATTTACGTATTTAATTCATTTAAAAGATATATGGGCATTAAATGGAAGCAAAGTTAAAACCGAATTTATTTCTATGCGTACCGAAGATAGCACGCGGGACAAACGGAAACACTAATATCGCATGCGAGAAATTTAAAGCTGGATATAGACAATTGTTTTAGCTTATTGGTAAATTAAAAAGTGAACATATTCTGCTTGCTGGTCCTTGCTCTGAATATATCTTAAATTCACTGTTTTCACTTGAGACTATACAAAATAACAAGTCTTCTATGATTATAGATATATTATTATTATTATTATTATTAATGTTTGCTGATTACAATTTCACTTTCATTCATTTGTTTTACTCTAGCAAGTGTTTTATTACGTCTTATGTATTCTCAAGTGCAGTAATCTCATCTCATCTGCCAACATCCCACATTCCGCATCCGCCAGTACTTATACGAATTCCATACAATACACACGAATGATTTGGAAGAACTTTTGCTTATGGCAATGATGTAATGTTTTATAACCATGCAAGCCTAAAAGTAGGCAAAGAATCTTTTATAAACGCAAGATGGTAGATGGTATTTTGATCATAATTTATGCAAGTCTGCCGTTTGTCGATGGTATTTTATCATAATTTATTTTTGGATTTGGAATTGTGTAGGTGAGTATTGTTAAGCAACCTTTTAGAAAATCGAAAAAGTTTTGCGTGCTGCGTTCTTGAATTAATCTGTATAGAAATATTTATATATATATATATATATTGAATATTAAACATGCAGGGAAAGAGCGACATAGTTTTTATATTTATGCTATTACACGGGAAAAATGGGAAAAGCTTTTTACAAAAAGAAAAAAAAAAAGAAAGATTGTGTAGGCGAGCGAAACAGTTACAGAACTTTCATTCATAATTCAGATACTCTGAGAAAGAAAAGAGCAATAAATAAGAATTTGGCAAATATGTACATGCGATCTGATACAAACACATTTGCACATTTGCACATTTGCACATTTGCTTTTATCGAAGGCAACATAAAGCGAGCATACTTTTTAGTTCTTATTTTGTGTACGGAGCTTTTTTCATGAAGCAAAAGTTAGCATGGGTAAGCGCAGCAGTACGACGGATGTGTGTTGCCTTCGAAACCTGTGTTAAAAAGGACAAAATAAGCAAGGTGGCACGTGCGGTAACGCACACATTCTATATAAATTATGCAGCGTGGGTGGTGGCTTTTATGTTACATACTAGATATTGTATATGGAATTTTTGTATTACGTATTAATGCTTGTATTCTACATATTAATTTTGGACACCAGAGTGGGTGTTACATCTGTTTACATACAAGTTTTGTGGGTAATCAGAAAGTAAGAAATGAAATCAAATGTTTTATGAGAATTGTTCGCTTTTATCACGATACTGAAATACTTTCAATTTAATTACGATGGCGGAACGAGTTTATGTGAATTATTTATGTCATCGATATAACACCATTACTTCAACCGGAAATTGCCCCACAACAAGTAAGCTTAATTATGGTCAATCGGTCGTAGTTTCCTTCCATCTTTTTTTGTTGTTGTTTGATTCGAGTATTTATTAATTTATTATAAGTCAAGCGCATATAAGCGTCCAATACATGATCTTCACACAAACGCTGCGCTGACTTTCGCAACAATGTAAACGTTGCTTGATTAATGTGTTCTTCTTATAATATATGTATGTATGTATGTTTGTATGTATGTATGTGTGTATGTGTTTTTGTGACCATCATTCGAAAAGAATGAGAATATTGTAGCACAACAGTTTCATCGTTCTGTTTGTAGCGTCTGAAATTTTGCACAAACTACGTGTACCTTTTGAGATTGAAATGATTGAAATGCCCGCTACAGCAATCTGTCGACAACATTAAAATATGATAAAAAGGTTAGTGTAGTAAACGAGCGTGTTGTCCACACATAGGTCTTTAGTAAGATTTTCAAATGGAAAATATATAACAAAAATATTGATTTTAATGGCCTTCAAATGCTCAGTTCTGCTCGGTGACTTTCTGCCATCTCTCCTTACATGCTCTTTTATATCTTACTGCGGAAGTCTTAGTATGTTTTCCGTTTGCTGAGATTAACCGGACTAAGCCGATAAGGGAATATGGCCTATATGTCAACTCAAAAATGTTCTCCAAAAATCGGTCGAAATGAAAAAATTGTCCTTTTTTGCATACTTCCTATTTTTTTGTGCTAAAAATCATCCAACTAAAGTTTATTTCAAGTACTTGTGCAGCATAACAGCGGGAAAATGTGGTGGAGCATCTTCTCAACCCAGCCAGGTAGTTGGAGATACATGCAATATATGTTGCTTGTTGTAAAATACGACCTGAATTAGGCCCCTTCTGTTCAACTCAGGTTATTTCCCATTCTTGATTATTCCCCTCAATTTGACCAGTTTTGGGTAACACTTAGTCAAACTAGTTTTACTAGATAGCCGACGATTTTTTCCCCAATGCCACTGGATGCATATCTCGTTCGGCTACAATTTAAACCTATCAGCCGTCTGACCACGAACTGTTTTCCTTGCCTTTTGTCTTAAGTTTCCGCAAACAGTTAGTCGATCAATATTGAGGGGGACTCTTCTCATAAACCTATAACATTATGAAATCGTCTAAGCACCGTTTTACAGGAAATACAAATAACTTAGTTCCGAACTCTTTTTGAATGGCAAGTGTCCAAAATTCGCTTATAAGCAACTATCTAGAGCTTCCTTATATACGCATACGTATGCTTGCTCGTATTTAATTGTACTGTAAATAGTTCCGTATTAACCTTCGTTAGCCTCTGGCAATTAGTTGCACACACATTCAAGTCAATTGCTGCTGTGCTGGTCGGTCGGTTATCGCGTTGCTCTCAAAGTGGAAGTGTAAACAATTTCTGATGAATAGATATGTACGAACATTTCACATATATATATATATATATATATATATACATATATATGTTCACATTTATGATTTCATATGATCAAATGGACAAAAATGTTTACAATTAAATTCAATAAATACAAGTAAAGTACAAGTTTCTAAAGTCAAACTGTGATGACAAAAACGAAAAAAAAGAACAATTGTTTCGATATATATATATATTTTTTTAAAGTATTTTTATTGATTTTTTCTTTTTTTTTTTTTTAATACGAACAGCTTACTGTAGAAACCTGAGATTATTCTAAAACAAAGCGAAAAGGTTTAATAACCTTGCAGCGAATTTCGCATACTCTACATACCCAGCAGTGTTATATAGCTAAGAATCATACATTACTCTATGTGAAATCGTTTTAAAGTTTCAGGAAGCTTTGAAAGATAACGTGCAATTTTCCTGCTCATAAGTGCATATTAAAATTAATGGCGTTTTTTTCGAAATTCTCTTTTTTCACAATCACATCACAAAAATCGCATTAGACGCGTGAAATAGGTTGCATTAGGAATCCAAAAAATACACACATCGACAATTTCTGACCGCCTCAAAGTCAGTTCATGAGCCTGGGCCGTCCCATATTTATCAAAATGTCAACTATAAAAATAATTTCTCTTTTTAAGTAATGGTCGCCAAATTGTAATTTAAAAATATACGATAAAGTAAGGCGTTAGCTTTTTCTTTAATAAGGATCCGAAAAGAGCTAAACTGGACCACCATTCCACCGGCGAAATATGGACGTATACGGAACGTGTAAATATGATTTTTAATTGGCATTAATTGCCTCTTATACGGTATGTAGTAAGACAATGTACCGTAAATACAATACGATACGATATAAGATCATACGAAAAAGTCTCCACTCTTTCAAATGCAAGTAAAAATTGCACACAACTTACTAATAAATGTGAAAGAATTCGGCTAAGGACCAATATAAGTTAGCTTGGATTCTTTAATGAAGCGTTCGCGTCGAATTCGCACGAACAAGCAACGACCGGAAAATCGTGTATAGATAAGTTGTATTGCTATATTATATAGATAGACTATATAGATAGTTGTATTGTATATAAGCTGTAATTCGAAATCCCTTCGACTTTCGAAGTTGTATTAATAACATATTAATAAAATCGGAGTTGAGAGCATCGAGCATCGAGAGCATCGTCTTTTCTACCAATATAGTGCGTAAAGTATTTTCACACTTATAACGTTATGTTGGTCACAAGTTGGTTAACCCGGAGTTGCTGACAAGTTTCACTGATCGCAAGAAATGAAAGACAGGTCTGTTAATACCGCCAACATAGTCTGTTGAGAAGCTTCTTTTTTTTTTTTTTAGTAAAACAAACAAAAACACTATAAAGGCCAAGGTGCGCCATTAAGGTTTGCTGCACTAGCCTGCAGTTATGCATGTAACGACTTATCAAAATAAGACGTTATACGGGAAGTGGCCGATCCGAACCGTTTTCCTGTGTATGAGATTGAAGAAAACAAGACGGACAAATGGACGGACAAATTCAGATTGATTCAGAATATGTAATAGAAGGTGTTGCATACATCTCCACAAACTTAATATACATTTGCAACGCAAGTGTTGTAGCGTGTAGCCATGTAATAATAAATATTTGGGATGAAAACTTTTCTATTTTTTATTTTCTTTTAATTATTATTATTATTTCTATTAATTATTAAATGTATGCGGCAGTTGGTGTGAATGATTTACTTAATCGAGAAACATACGCATTGTCGCTTCTCATGAATCCCTCCCTGTAAGTTAAAATGTATTTATTCATCGGACCGCTCAATAAAGTTAACTTTCGTTAGTCGCAAATTTTAATTACCTTAATCGAATTATGATTCAATCAATCAAGTGGGAATATGTGTTATGAACTTCCTAAAAACTCAATAATGTTTATTCACCCAATTCACCTAATAACATTTAAATAAAATCGTCAATGAGTGAGTTGCTCATGCGTGAATTAATTCCTTTCCAATATTTAACATTAAAGAAGAGAGAAGAACGTGTTACTTTTAATAATTGAATTCTCATTCATTATCGATCGATCGATATCGATATAAATTAAGTGTTGCGCATTATGTGTTGCGATTATATACATAGAACTCACGGCAAACTGTGCGTGCTTTCAATTCGCTGGCGACATTTTTGTGAACCTCTTAATCGAATTTGTTCTTCACTTCTAAAGCTATATCTAATCACCCATGGCAGTCATTAAACGCCAGCGGGATATGGGAATCGAAGCCGTAATTGGTTGACATTGCCTTCATCAACCACCTGCCGATACACGCTCTGCCATTCGGCTTGCCTCTCTAGTTCGCGTTCTCCTTCAATTAGATACAACCCTTGATTTTCGACACAAAATCCCTTGAACTTAACAAGCATATAAGTATTTTTACTTAAGTGAGAACATTGTAGTCGGGCAAGGTCGACCGTTAAATACCCTACCTCAATTCCCCTTGTATGTACAATGATTCCATAATATTCTCTCTAACTCTCGCCCCTTTGAACGGTCCAACTTTCTCTCATTATTTCGCCCACTATTAGAGATGCAGAAGCAACAGACTTCCAATTTGCATCAGTTCGTTCGTTTCCCAATAAACCGATGTGACTAGCCATCCAAAGCGTTTTAATCTTATGACCGCATGTTGTAATGGTATTCCTTACTATTTTAATCGTGCTCTAGCCAGGAAGTCGTGGGATTTTGGATAGCTTTTAACACAGACAGGGTCTCAGTGACAATAACAGTTTTAAATTTATTTTTGCAAGCGAGATTGAAGGATAACTCTCTCAGAAGAACTTGTCCCGGGCCATCTGTCACAGCGCAGGCTGGAGGCAAAACATCAAATTTAGAGCCACCTGTCTATAGCGGATGCCAAACGTCGTTTTCCTGTAATTGGAATTTTTTTCCAAATCGATTCCTGCAGATGTAGGGAGTGAAATGACACAAGGGAAGCTTGTCAAAATCCACGGAGGTTCAAAATCAAAATTCCTGGGAAATTCTTAGGGGAACTCTCCACTCCTTTGTGACATTTAACCCATAACCTATGACGGATGATGACCTTTTTATATCATTTTTTTTTTTTTTTTCTGGCAATAATAGCCTTTTGCACTTCTCCACCGGGAATAGATTTGTTTGAGTTAAGAAGGTTGGGGATGATTTTAGATTTTTATTCCATAATGTCTATTTTTCAAGTTTCAGTTGTGATGATAGATCGGCGTTAGGATATTTCTATTAGAGTTGCCGCTATTACCTTCAATTATAAGATCAATCTTGTTTGAAGTAACAGTCAATTTTGTTTAAAGCAAACATTTTGCTAAGGCAACGGTGTTGCCATTGGTTTGTATGAAGTTCACCTTAGTGGAAATTGAAATGAATTCTTTAACTGAATCCATTGTGCTTTCCAATGGTATTCTTGGATCACATGAATCCGAGAACGTTGAGTTGAGACACGAAATCCACTGGAGAATTTGTAATTTTTTAATAATCAATTGTTGAGTTAGGTGCCGGAGCTGTGTGTACTACTTTGAATCGAGTAACATAGCATTACTATAATTGAATTTTCGTGCTTTTACAAAAAAAGAAAGAGCCATCAAAAGCTTTAACAGCAAACAGCAAACCTTGCCTTCTTAGAGAAGAATGCATTCAAATGCGGGCGTAAGGGGCAAGTCTTTATTGATATATTCCATGTGAGCATGTGAGTGCACTTCCGTTTACCATTAACGTTGATATGTTCTGTATACCGCATAATGCACTTCTCAAATTCCTGCCACATATGATCGCATCGTATGCGCATTTGGAAGCGTATTTATAATACAATCGCCAATCACAATAATGTGACATTTATTATATATATAGTGAAAATGCACCGGAAATTGTAGGCTCGATGTTTGAATATTGTTGTTTAGTAAAGTGAAGGTGCACATGATTGTCAAGAGCTTCCGTTTAATTACAATATTGTAAACTTGATGCACAAATATCCAGCTTAGGTATTACCATCGTCAGTATCATTATCATTATCATTATCATTATAATTATCATTATCATTATCATTATCGTTGTAATCATCGTTTTCAATATTAATGTAGAGTAATGTCGAAAAAAACTGGAAGTGCGTGGTTATGGCATGTCGCGCACTACATTAAATTTCATTCTGTTATTCGTTTGTGTGTTTATTTATTCATTCATTCACTGAAATAAGTTTCAGTTACTTAAACAAAACTGGTGTTAGTCTGATGGTGTTGTCGGTGTTGTTCGCCTATATATTTAGTATGAAACTCTTCTATACGCACACACACACACACGTACACACACACTTATTTCGATCGGACAAATTAACCAATAGGCACGCAAATAAGAAACGCTTTAACTTAAAAGTCGTTGCTGTATCGGTAAAGTCAACATACAAAAAAATAAACCGGCCTAGCTGACGGACTCGCGACTATCGCGGCCACATGTGGGCATACAATATGCAAATGTTTTTTTATTTATTTATTTATTTTTTTTTATTTATTTTTTTTTTTTGTATCATTTATTCGCGAGTGCGCATACGTATGACATACTAAACCAAAATCGTCTGATGAATGAAATTTTTTTTTGAAAAACCCACATTTTTCACATTGATTACAATCAGAACATCGGAGTTTATTAAATTTATTGTTTACTTTGTAACATTCGAAAATACATTAAATAATGCATATGTTCTTGATTGGCGGGAGATCGAAAGTCAATTAAGTCATGTCGATGGGTCTATTCTGTTCGACGACGGGACTTTCCAAGCCATTAAAAATATAAGTGCAACTAAGAAGATGCATAAGTTCGTAGCGAAAGTCGAATAAAAAACAAACCCACACTATGTTCCAACAATTATAAAGTTCACCGGTCTATGTTGAACCCATAAATGATCGCTGTAGTTAAATGTCGACCAAAATCGATTCGATCGATATAAAGAGCGGTAGTTGACTAATCAAACCTGCATACTGCATCATACAAACTTACGTCGTATTGTCTGTCGTACAGATCTATGCCACAGGTTTCTTAAAGTATATTTTAAACCGAACGTCAGAAATTCACCCCGCATTCGAAGAAAAAGTAGGCATGTAGCAGGAGACAGTATAAGTCTGCTGTGCTTCACAAAATCTCATCATAGTAAATTTTAATTCCCGAGATATTCTTCGCTCTGGCCAAAGGTTCACTATTAAAGTTTTAGTCCATAACATGGTTAAACATAACCCCACCCAAAAAAAAGGTTGTTTATGGATTCAGGCAATCAATTCTCTATCTAAACCGTGTTTTTAAGATGATTGATCGGCAGTTAGGAAAAGTGAATCTTCTCTCTCCAACGAAAGAAGGTTCCCAAGATTAATGTGCATTGCGTGTAGAAAGTCCAAACATGGATTAGAAGGAAAATGAAAATCTTATTGGAAAAAGACAATAAACGATAAAATTTGAAATGTAAGAAATGGACTTACGACTGAAGCCATTCGGGCATACGGTGGCGAACAAACAATATCGTACAAAACTTTAACAACTTTTTTGACCAGTTATTGCTGAAATGCATCCGTTATGTTATGAGGAGAAAAATGTAAAATTTCGCCAATGTTTACCAGGTAATAGTTGATCGGTGGCTTGACGGCGGTTTGGTGCTCGACAAAGCCCGATAGAACAATAAGAAAATTGATTAGAGTATTCAATGGCATGTGGTATGTGAACATGGTAATGGCGAAGGCTAAAACGACCTCGACCTTCCTGGTCAACAAGCTTTTTCGTTTGCATCAGTCTTGCACTGGCTGTAATTTTTAATCTGCTTCCAATGCCGTATATCTCTCTCAAATACTTCAGGTGATCGAGCTGGGCTTAAGCATTGTACCTTATTAAACAAGAGTGTTTTGCAGTTCGGCAAAGAAACTATTTTAGGTCAATAAAATTTCGAGTCTACATTTTTTTTTTGCTCCATTCTCCGTTCTTTCTTAGTCACTTTCTTAGTGACTCCGTTTATTAATTTCTAAGTGTAAGTAAGCAGTGGAAAGTCAACTAAAAACTATTTTTGTTTCAGCTAATAAAAGAAATTTAGCTAATTTGGAAATTTGGCACCAGTTTCGCCCTTCGAGCTTAAATTTGGGTAAATTTACAAAGTTGTACGCATTTGTTACTTGGAATCTTTCCAAAATTATTCTCAGTTAAGTTACTTTAAAATGCAGCATCTATATATATATATATGTATATTTATATACGTATATATGAATAAGATAATGTGTCCCCGACTTTAACTTGTTTTTCTACAAAAAGAATTCCACTTGACTTTCGTGGTTTTCGTAGTGTATATAAAAAAACAGAATAACGATAATAAAAATCCCACAATGTTCCGAAGAATGTTTTCCAAATACAATAAAATTTTTTAGTTATTTAAACGTGTAGGTAGATGTTTACATACAAATATGTCTTCATGTCGTACAATAGCGACGCAACATCGAAACGAATCAAAGCAATTACTAAACCGGGCCACTTACATGTACACCTCCGAGTAATTGTAAGAGACAGAATGACGGTTTTTTTACTAATTCTTTTTTTTTTTTTTTTTTTGTATTTTAATGAAAGCATACATGTTTGGTAATCATTTCCGTTCTCTATATATTATAAAATGACAAAACGAATCAGAAAACTTATTGAAAATAACAGTGGGTGTAGCAGTATTTTTGGAATAATATTGTTCACGACTGATTCCAGTTCCAAAATTGATATATTGACAACTTTCTTGTAAAACATATATATATATATATATATATATATATATATATATATAT
>CCAG010004107.1:0-39140 GCA_001077435.1 Glossina morsitans morsitans | reverse complement strand
ATATATATATATATATATATATATATATATATATATATATTTATGTATATAATTCGATTCAATTACTTGATTAATAGATGAAAAAGCATACATACACATACACATACGCATATATACGCTCATACGAAGTTTATATGGGTAAAGAAAAAAAAACATTTTTATTTATTTTTTTTTTTATTTTTTTGACATTATTTCAAGTGTTATGTCGTTTTATTTGTCTATGATTTTTGTCAAGTCCTGTGTGGGGGTTTTCATTCATAAATTGACTTTTATATGCGTTCATGGGTAACATGTATACACTCCTAGACTCAGAGCAAGTTTTGTCTCTGTAATCAACGCATTTTGTATATACCATCAAAGTTACTCCAACACATTTATTCTATTCTGTGCACATAATCCTCTCTGTTTCCTTCATTGGGCACGCCGTTATATCCACATATACACATACATAATATACGTTCTATATATAGTATATAAATATACCTATCTGCAGACATTTATATATATGTGTATACATTCAATACACCCATATATATACATATATATACATATATATATATATATATACATATATATCTAAAAGCTTTCTTTCCTTTGAGCACACACAAGGCTATGCATTAAACGCAGACTCGTCATTGTCTTTCCGGCTCTCTTTGTCGCTCAATCACTTGTGCACACATACTTTGACATGCACCATGAAAATGAAAATTTCCTTTATTTTTTCATATGTATTTGTACGGCATGTATTTATGTTTACGTGAATATCCTTGAATTCATTCTACTTCGTTCTTGTGTGTGCACATTACACTGATGTAGTAGTAGCTGTTATGACTTTTGTGCTTTTCCTAGCGACCCTACGAAAATTAAAATATTGTTGCTGCTGCTTCTATTATCAAAGTTTCCTCTTAGCTATCAGGGTCATGGTATAAATCTAAATACAGACACACATCTATGTATTATTGTCTGCTCAATTCATGCGTTGTAACATATGAAAAATGCCAATATATGGGGAGAAAGATAGCTAGATAGATAGATAGAAAAAGAGAGAGAAAGAGACAGAGGTAGAGAGAGTGATGAAGGCAAAGAGAGTGACATTGCAGAAGGTTGCGCTTCAAGGATAATCGTATTGTATGTATGAGTAACTCGTTATTGGAAGGAACTCGATAACTGCGTGCGTGTTAGTTAGAATTTCATCAGCTATACACGAAACTACTGAACGTGGGTGGTAGAAAAGTGAGTACGATTCGCAGAACGTTAAGTAAGACTTTCATGGAAACCTTGAATTCCGCACAAAAAATAGGAACTCAATCCATAAGTTTAGAGCTACCACATGCAATGAAATACACAGACCATGGGACTATTGTGCCAAGAAGGAAGAATAAGTTAATATTCATGTGTAAATGAGGTATAAATTTCTCAAGACAATGCAGTTGACAAAGTTGAAGCAAGATCCGATTTTTGTAATCGGCCGACCAATTCTCCTCGTTTGAACTTCTCACAAACAACTTATGCAACACATTTTTCCTTATGGCATACAATTCCTGTACTTGTATATTTGGAGCCTGTAATGCGTAAAAACGGGCGACATTTTTTCTGTTTCTTGTTCAAAATATTTTATTTTTTATTCAATTTCACAGTGTAATGATTTTTTAATTTAACTTAATGTAGATTATCATTCTGATTCCATTTATTTCTATTATTATTATTATTATTATTATTATTATTACCTTATACCCGCTTTATATGGAAATATATTCATGAACTTGCAGAATACCCTGAATTCATTATAGTGTGCTATATATGTATATATATTCCATTTTCTATTTTCCTCTCGTCTACAGCGTTCATGAATTCCCAGATTGCTCTCATTTTTGTTAGTAGAAAAGCACTTTACTTAGACCGACTGACTCCGCCGCATCTAGACCTGTTTCGTTAAAAGATTTACGCATAGTTTCTGGAAAAAATCAGTTCGCCAATATTGTTATTGGTAGTACCTTAACTATATATATGTAAATCTGATTCTTTTCGCGATGGACTATTGAATTAGATGCAACTTTACCCAAACGCTTTAGTAATTGGACCTACATCTGTCAACAGAAACGAGTTTAATCACTATTTCAATTTTAAATTGTTTAAAAGGCAAAAGTCTCGACCAGATAATGTATAGGAACAGAGAGGCAACTGAAAAATCTCATTTTGCCATGGCATCAGTTTTACAATAAGAAAAATTAAATACGCAAATATGAACAAACACATAACAGATACATAAATAATAGCCATACGCATTTTCTTATTATATTATCATCCGCGGAATTTTGGGACACTTGGTAACCCTCTGGCTGCTATTATATATAGTTTTCTAAGTTTGTGTATACGCGAAGTAATTTTCAATGAAATCTGACTAACACAAACGCAACAAAAATATCAATGAACTTCTGAGCCAGAGAGACAATAATGATAATAAAGCAACCAATGAAGAGAGAAAAATGCGAGAGAAAACATGTGCAAACAAATTTTGTGTGCAGAGAGCATCTTATATTTATATATTTATATATATATATATATATATATATATATATATATGTATATATAGTTATATAGATATATATGTATATGTATAACGCACGTATACATATTTAAATGAATATGAAAATGTATGGATGCAAGGTTTGCCGGATTTGCGAATTTATGTCCTTTTGCGGACAATAAAATGTGAATAAAACTCATTGCCAATCAATAGTTTCTTAAAGAAGAAAGCACACGCATACACACAAAAATCGAATATATCCGTATTATCCCAATTAAAACAAATTTTTTAGAATACTTTTACTTACTTACTTACTTACTACGTCGAATCGAGTTACAACGAATGCATCGAAAGATTAAGTCTACGTATTTATAGTAATAATTTGATTACTGCGCCGTTAATTGTTTAAATGATTGCCTAATGTGGTAGGAAGTTTTCGAGCAATGACCTCGAGACCATTACCAGCAGGAAGGACGTAGATCAGCGCAGTTGTTTTAGCCAATTTTGTTCCTCTACGAAATCAAATAGAGCAACGATAAATACATGTGGAGGAGGCCAAAAAAAGATGCAGCTATCGAGCATTGAGTACGTGAAAAAATGCTCAGCAAAAGAAATAATATCGCGAAGCAATCAGACCTTGAAATAGAAGTAGGGATATTCACCGAAACTCTCATCGATTATCTGAACTTCAATTTTACTCTGAACATGAAAGAAAAACTCATATATACTTTTCAAAAATATTATTGTCGTAAGTAACAGTAGGCATTTGGAATGACTCGTCGTATTTAATAGCAGAAGTTTGTGTTTCCAGCAAGCCATTCATTGCTAGGATCAACCCAACAAAGGCTATATATTTGATTCTAATCTATTTGACGTTCTTCAAATCCGGTCACAATATCGAAATGTGTGAATAGGCGAATTTGGAATGTGCGATAATCAAGTCGACAGCGAAGCTTTTAACCAGGAATTCTTCCGTTAGGATTACAGATTTTCGATTGGAAATAGTAGAATACAAAAATGGCGAAGTGAGGAGCACATAATTTATACTGAAAAAAAAATTATTACTACATATTCGTAATGTTCTTAGTGACGTTAGTTTGAAACAAAAAATGGGAAAACTGGATAACATTTTAAAAATTAAGCAGACTATCCTTACTTCGTACTTTTTCTCGTTCACAAATACATGCAATTAAACACCGCTCTGTAAAGCTAAAATCATCAACTGTTTGAAAATCTCTTTAAATTACTTTCTGAACTGTCTATCAAGATTTTAAGATAAATAATTAAAATAACATGGACTCGAGAGGTATATGTACCTTTACTACAAACATAGTAACTAGTTTAGATTTGGAGATTTCTATGGTCGAGCATACTATTACGTCTATATTCCAATTTGTAGTAAATATAGAAGCGAAATTTCAAAGGGAAAATATTTAAAAATATCGAATTTCTCGATTTTTGTAACGCGCAGATGACACCTTTGTCTGTATATAACGTCAACATCGCCAATTGTCAAGTAAAGTGTATTTCACTAATTCAAATCTTTACCTAGTTTTCGTTTGTGACCTTATCTGGGTTCATCGTAAATACGTTTTCGTGGGTTTAGCGTTTTCCCTTTCCGGATATAAAGAAACAAGACCGAGATTAAAAATAAATAATTTTCCTCTTCACATATTCCTCACACAATAAAACCGTGTTTACGAGGCCAACCTTTCCGCTTTTCTCAAATATAGGAAGAAAATTTAATTTTTATTATAAGTACGATCTTGCGTATGTTTGAATACAAAAGCGATTGGAAACTCAATAGGACGCATCTATCGGAACTGCCATATAGAATTGCTGAATATGCTTAATTTGCCATTAACATCAGTATTTTGCTCTCAATTGATTTCAAAAATAGTAGAACAAAACGCAACGGACCTGTTAAGCTACTCTTTTTGCATGGAATTAATGATCCGTCGACAATATGCGAGAGGAACACAATTAAAAATTAAATAGTTTTCAAAATAATTTGCATTCGTTTGTAACGATGGAAGAAGTAAAAAGATGTTTTTGATTAACTTTCCGAAGCTTATAACTTGATAGAGAACTGGCATTTGTTACAAACGTGCATATTAATCTAAGCTTGGAGATTTTAATGGCCCATTTTAGGAGTATTTAAGTATTTAGCAAATTCTCATCGACGGGAAAGCGTTTTCATATATCTAAACATAAAACAAGTATACATTAATAAAAATAACAAAAAAAAAAAACAAACAATGTCAAGCAAAACTCAATGAACACAGAGGCAAGGTAGAGAGTTTCGAACATGTGTATAAATACGTATAAATACGTTTGAATGCAACGTAAGTGAGCGTTATTCGCTGGTGCTGCTTGCGAGAGATACACAAATTCACTCGCAGTCAGCAATGCGTACGTATAGTTAACGCATATGCATGTTTGTATATATATATATATATGAGTAGTGTTGGATAACTGGCTCTGGTTGATGAGTTAGTTGGTTTACCAGTTGTTGTTGTTGTTTTTGTTTTTATTGTGTATATATGAAAAATATACATATCTATGCATACACATATAACATAAATGTAAATGTAAATATATGCCTACTACAGATAAATTTACGTATAAACAATATTGAAACTCAACGGCTTTGATGTGAGTTTAAAACGACTGTTGGATAAAAAGCATTTTCTCAGAGTAAAATTTACTTTCCTGTATATTGCTTGCGAAGACAATGAGTGACTTTTTGAATTTGCTGAGAATAATATTATATTTCTCAGAGTAAAATTTACTTTCCTATACATTTCTTAGGAAGACGCTCGAGTGGCTTTTTCAACATGCTGAGAATAAAATTCTATTTCTCAGAGTAATAATAATAATCATTTTATATGCTAATCCAACAGTCATTTTGAACTCATTGCAAAGCCGTTGAGTTTCAATACATAAATACGTAAATACGTTTGTAGTAGGCATAAGTGTACGAACACATTTATATTATATTATATGCATATGCATGGACATGTATAGTTTTCATATATACACAATGAAAACAAAAACAACAACCACTGGTAAACCAACTAACTCATCAACCAGAGCCAGTTATCCAACACTACTCATATATATATATATATATACATATATTGCGTTAACTATACGTACGCATTGCGAGAGTGTTTGTGTAATCTCTCGCAAGCAGCAACAGCAAAAAAATAACGCTTACGTTCATTTCATTATAAAAAGCAAAGCATTAACAGGAGCATAGCATCATTAACAATTTTTTCTATTTTTAATGGCATTGTAAGTCGCGAAATTAATACAAAGCAAGATTAATAATTAATATTATTGTAAAAAGAGATATTATTATTTTCTTTCCGAGATCGAAATTAAATTTTCTTATTCGCACTTCTACAAAACAAAATACGCGAATAGTAATTCACTTAATATCTTTTTATTAATTTTTATCAATTTCGTCGTTAGTCTATCGTGTGGTGTAAATGCTTTTTGTGTGCCTTGATGACCACAATATAAAATATAAAAACATACATAAAGTCAAACAACATTGTAGGACAAAAAGTTTATTGTAAGCGTTTTCCATTATTATTTTTTTTGTAAGAAAAACTTCTAAGATGTTTATATGAAAGTATTGAATAAAAGAACAAAATGCCAAAAAAAATAAATAAATAAATAACAGAACATAAAAGAAAAAAGTGTAAAACCACATTATTTTGTGTTTTAAAAGTGATTTAATGAATCCAAATTTAAAAAGATAAGAGTTTAAATTAAAAATAATTATGTTCTTCTTTTGTTAATAATTTAATAGATTTTTACGAAAAGAAAAATTGCTATAAAGAGAATTAATTTTCTTAAATAGTAAACAGAAGCACATTCACTAAGTGGAATGATAGAAAAAAACATTTAAACAACAATGGGAATAACTTTGCGTTTAGATAGCGAAGAACAGTAGCAGCAGCAGCAGCGGCAATAACAACAATAATAATAGCGATTAAATACGCTCTCATTAGTACAACAGCCATGAGTAATGTCAAGTTGACAAAACCAAACATGAAAATAAGAAAAATGCCTACATGCATTATAACGCATGCATTTACATGTTTTAATAAGAAAATGTAACGCTTACCACAAGTAAAGGTACTCAGAGAAAGAGGGAGAGAGAAAGAGAGCGAATATCAAATTTTTGCTTATTTTAACGTACATGTGTATATATATATATTTGCATTCGTGTGTATAGAAATGCTGCTGCTTTCGTTGTTCATATCGCCTTTTGTTTAGAAATAAGAAAATGACAAATGATAGATGAATTTTATAAGATAACAATAATATGTTAAAAAATTTATGTGTATCTGTGTGTTAATGCAAGAACAATAATAACTTATCTTTTAATAAAAATGAAATAAAATCATCTCATCAACAGGAATAACTAAACTTAAAAATAAATTAAAAGATATACGATTAAAATTGCTTTTTATGACAAATACAACGTTTTCCAACACTGTTGTTAATAACCCAACAAACTTCCTTTAAGAAATTAAATAAATAATGCCTGAAACCGAATATGAATTTATAACGAAGGAGTGGCTGCAGTCTGAATTAAGGGCTGTATCAGCCTCTTCCTCGTTACGCGATGCCAAAAATTTGATAATAATGGATTGTCGTAGCTCTCATGAGTTTAGCGAGTGCCATATTAGATCTGCGGTCAATTTTTCCATACCTAGTATAATGCTAAGGCGTTTAGCAGCTGGCAAAATAGATCTTTTATCTACAATTAAATCGAGTGAACTTAAAGAGCGCATACAAAATGGTTACAAGGTCAGTTTAATTGTACTCTACAATGACGTGGGTGTAAATACCGGTAGTGTAACAATAACATCTACTGATACTAATATTAGCAATTTACCTAACGACCAATCATCATCTATGGATTATCTGGGAAGCAATAACACTGATTTAACCGGCTCCGATAGTACCATAAATGTTTTATATAAACGTTTAAAACACGATGGTTGTCGCGTAGTGTCGTTGCAAGGTAAGACAAATAATAATTTTATCTTTTATACTTAACCCAAATTTTTTGTTTTTCTCTTCTCGCGAAGCCATAAACATTAAATATAAATATATCGTTAAGAAAAAGGCTATTAACTTCCTATCTTGTGTATATGTGTTGATTTCTTGCCTCTGTTACATAAAACACATTCATGATTTTGATATTTTTAATTCAAAAAGTTTAAGTGCTGCTTTATAATACTTCAATTGCTGCATTTGAATATTTTTAAAATTCTCTCAACGCGAACTTGAACAAAATAGTTTTTGAAAACAAAAGAGAAACTGTATTCCTGTATTTAGACTGAATATTTGCAGTTTTTGTGAAAATTGTAAGCTTGTCTAAGGATTGACTGAAATCATTATATGAGTTGTTTAATACCGACCACATAGAAATTCTACATAACCTCAAAATTTCTTTAATCATTTGCTTGTTAAATGTTTACTTATTTTTCTTTGCTGTCCTACCTGCCACCTAAGTGAATAGATTATTTTTGGACTTTAGAAACGAATTTAGCAAGATTGTCCTTTGGTTTGTGTATTTCATATAAATGTTCAATTCAGAATTATAGTGATTATTGATGTTGGCTTCTGACTCGTTTCTAATATATATATGTACAAGGTTAGCAAAAAATATTATTTCAGTGTCGCTATTTCAGTGCATTTTTTTTCAAATTAAAAGAAAAACTCATTTAAGTGCCACGTACTCACATTCATTACAAGCTTTTCGTCCTTGGTACTTGCATTTTATTCTCGAAACTTCGTCTCGACCATGTTAGGTGACTTAGTTAGTTAAATCAGCGTCATAAATGGTCAAAACTCGTTAAATTTTGCTCACATACACGTTTGCGAAAATTGAGTAAGTGTTCTTTGAAAAGACGAAAAAAATTATACACAACTTAGTTTAGGTCTGGTATGTTTGTTTACTAGCTAAAGTAAAGGTGTGCGATCATTCGATGCAAAGGTTTCAAATCCAAATTTTAAGGCTAAACCTAATAGTCTAAATTAAGCACTAGACGAGCCTTGGCAACAATGATAATAAGAAGAGAAGATAACATTGTTCTTCTAAAAGAGATTTGATGGCTGTAATCTACATTTGCATCTACATTTTTTATATTAACTTTCGACAACTGATGATCACTACTAATTTTTTTAAATATGGTATAAATACGTTTCCAGTATAATGATGTAGACCGCTAGCGGTCTCTAACCTTTCGGACATTAGGTGCAGCCTTTGTCATCTATTCGCTTGAGTAGCCGAGTATATAAGAACGGCAACTATCAAGTCAGTGTTCGCAGGTTCAAATCTCAACGCAGTAGAACATATTTGGTGGTCGTAACACGGTAAAGATATAACACTTACCGATTGGGCACACATTCACTCCGTGTCCCTTTCCCTACTTCTTCTTAACCGTGTAACACGTGTACGGGGCATCCTCCGAGTGTCATTAAGAGAAAAAAAAAACTGTTGATCGTTTGAATGCGTCACAAGCATTTGAAAAATCTAAGCCTGATCTCTTATAGTGTGCGTAAAATAAGTTCTGCAAAATATTTTTAGGAATACTTTTTCGAAAGAATTTTTAGAGAACATTTATAAAAAGTGCTTGGGAAAATGTTTTCAAAAAAATTAGTTTAAATTAAAATATTAGTTTATTTATTATTAGTTTATTTGCTTTTACGCCGCTTTCACTAAATGGACCGGAATGCTCGGAATGAAGAGCATAATTACAGCTACATTTGGCGAGCTGAACGTACGTGAATGACTTTTTTAGACGTTTTAATAGCTTTTATTCAACGAAGAAACTTTTGGACGGAAATCCTTGGTTTCATAATCTTATCAAGAAGAGCAATTTGAAAAGTAATAAAAGAAAGAAAGATTTCCAACGCTCAAGGTACTTTCTCCTTTTTGCTAATTCAATAAAAAAAAGTAAGTACCGTTATCTTTTATAAACATAACTTTTGCGAGTAAACGTACTTATGAATAAATGTAGATCTAAAACTTTAAAAGTAATGTAACGCAATGTCAGTTATGAGCGAATGAAAAGAAAGCCATGTATGATCCGATTTACAGGAAATGTTCGACACCGCACGCGTAAGACATTTATATAAAAATGAACTATGAGCCACGTCCGCCGGAATTTCAAATTGCTTCACTTTCTAAGTGCTGAAGTGGTATTTGTGGGCGGATAACATTCACATTCAAATACGATCTGTAGAATTGAAGCAGAAACACGAATCCTACACGAACTAAGCTTTAAACTTCCTTTCCCAAATGTCTACAAGTTTACGAATCGCCTTAACAATGGCGGACAAGTTGCAATAACTTCGTAGCCTGATACATCAATGATCATATAGCTAGCAGTAAATAAGAACATACCGTTGTTGGAAATTTGCATCCTTTATGGGAACGAATCATCAAATCTAGGTCGGTCTGGCAAGTGCTTCAATTGGGGCAGCTGGTTAAACCAACTTGCATTTTGTTTGCTTGAAAAAAGCGAAAGACTGATTCGTTATCCATTTGAAGAATGAATTAAACGAAAGCATATCTTTGTTGATAACATAAACATGATCAGGAACCGCGTAGAGTCCGTACTGCGTCTTACGCGATAAGAAAAACTTGAGTTTCTCTTCCTAAGCTCCATTTTACAAACGTTAATGTTGATCCGTATTCGAGATAGCTAAGAAGTTATATTTTATATTTGATTTTGAAGGACTGCCGATGACTGGCAATTGATTTGCTTTACTGCTCAATCATTTCAACTAAATCAAGTATATGGCATCTAAACCGATAAATTAGAGATGAAAAAACTATTGCTAAGATTAGATGAAAGACACATTCTAGTGCTATTTTTTCAATAACATTTGCATTAACTTTACGAGAACGAAATTAAAGTGCTTGGTATACCATTGAGATTGGTGGTTTAGTTAAAAGTTGTAAAAAAAATTGTCAAAATTTTCAAAAGTAACCGAAACGAACCGATAAAACAATACCGAAAATCTGCTATTTCAAGAGTTTGAATCAATTTGATGCAAAAGAAAAATTCGTAGAAAACTCTTATTTATCAAAGTGAAAACAATGAAAAATACTATAGTGGGCCACGGCCCGCTATTAAATACCAGACAACAATTTGCTTAATACAGTTATTCATATAACGATTTTTCAAAAAGAAAAAGTTATATGGGAGGTGGTACGATCGGGACCATGTTTAATAACGTTCCTCTTTTTGAGTCAAAGCACGTCGATGTACCAAATTTCATTGAAAAATCTCCAAAAATAGCGACCTGTAAGTTGAATACAAGTAAATAAGACGGACGGACGGACAGACAGGCGGACAAGCTTGGATGGATTGAGAAAGTGATTCTAAATCGATTGGCATAATAAAAGGTAAGTAAACATACTTGTGCTCTTGTAACAGAAATGGTGCAGGACATAAAAAAGGGGGTAAAGATAAATTCGAATTTATCTCAACTTCGTCAAGTATTTAGGAAAGATGTGTGATTGAATTTGGGAGTCGATCCTTCAGTTAATCAGGTTCAACTCCGACTGCTGCTCGAAACTATTTTTACGAAATTTTTAAAAATTGATATGTAAACATAAACTGACTATAGGGGAATGGTTAAATTTGAGGGTCTAGTGCGGCCACCGATATTCACTTACATCACGCGAAGCTGTATGAAAGTATCTTCCAAACAAGCGAAGTCGTTAAAAGAGAAAAACAACTTTGAATCTGAATGTTAACGGACGACGCATGGCTTTGCTAAGTATGTAATTTTCGAAAATTTGGAAGAAATACTTCCGAAAGGGAGAATTTGAATTTGGTTAGCTTGATTGATTCACGAGATGTCCATAAAAATATCCTACGTTTTCGAATTTGGACGGAGCAGGCTTTTAAATCCAACAATAGCTTCTGGACATCTACTTAACAGAGCTCCGTTAAAAAAGCTGTGAATTGAATTCGAATTTATTTTGATACCCTTGCATAAAAGTACCATTCTCGATCAAGGCGATGCATTTCAAGATACAAGCAAGATACCTCTGCCAACTCCAAGTTAAAGTAGTCACAATATGAATAATTACACCGTTTCCACCACCACCACCATCACAAATTCCATATGGCATGCGTGTTTCATTAAATGGGGGAGTTAGTCGGCAGTCGTAGATCAATATTTTAAAGATTTAAACAAAATTCATTGAATCGAAATTGCTGTGTGTGAGGAAGCTTGAAGGAGACAGAAGAAGACAGTGGCTGACACTTTAGATCGTTTACTTCATTATTGAAAATGTACAAAATTGAAAATAACAAAGTTTCCGATGCGTACAAGCAGAATGGTATAGTTTGCATGCCACACCTTCTGTCGGTGGGTTTTTAAATATATAATAACTTGACCGCAAACGTAAATAACTGAGTATTAATTCCTAAACATGTACGCAAAGTTAATGTAAAGACGACATGATGGCATGCATGCATGCATGTATGTATGTATGTATGTATGTATGTATGTACATATTATATAGTGTGTGATACATAGTGTAATTATAATTCAGATTGTCTACGAATTTTGCCAACTTTTCTTCACGAAACTTTGATATCTTTATGACCGCAGTTAAAACACTGCTTTGAAATGTTGTTTCTTTTTCTTTTTTTCTTTCTCTTCTTCTGTCGTTGCGTTTATCAAATTTTACATTTATGAATAGATTCATTCACAACACACAATGAGAAATGAATGAATTTGCTGTTGTTCTTTTATTATGTACATATAAAACTTTATCTACATAGAATAATATGTATACGGACATGAGCATGGACATGGACAGGGACACGGATATGCTTACATAGACTTTTTTTTTTTTATAAGTAAATAGAATTATCAGTGTTATATATGAATGGTGGGGTATTGTGTGACTGTTGACTTGCGCACTTCCTACGTTCATACAGTTATCTATATACAGCTTTTGTACATATATGTATTTTTTCTTAACACATATACCAATGTTATGAAAATGAATGTTGATATAATAACTTTTGATATCTGTCAACGGTGTAAAAATGAAAAAAAAAGTGGGGTTTTTTTTGTTTTTTTTTTTTTTTTAACGAATATTACTTTTAAAATATATGTATATAGGTTTCCATGATCGTATATTTAGTCTATATCTCATATTTGTTATAATTATAAGATTATTTCATAATCATAAAATTCATTATAATTTTTATTGTTAATACGGCGAATAACAATTTAATAATAAGTACAATTTATACATGTACAATGGAGGGCAAAAATATGACAACTTTAACCTAAAAATCGTAAAGATTTTGAAACTATTTAAAAATAATAATGACCATGAAACCATCTAAGAAACTAAGAAGGGCCAACTTCACTTTCAAATGGATCGAATGCACAGCTATTAAAAATGTAATCAATCAATGTACACATAATTCCTTGGCGAAATCTCCAAAAATGTAAGAAATTGCCAGTTTATTGCCAGTTTATCGGACACTAAGAGGTCAGTTTAGAGAAGAGTTTAGTTAAAGGGCCGATTTGGTCCATTTTCAATACCAGGAACTGCCAACTTTTCTACAAAATTTGAAGTCGACATGTTCATTTTTGCGACGAGGAGAGTGTTAACAACACACACCACACAGACAGACAGACAGACAGACATGACTAAATCAATTCAGAATTTCACGTTGATCAAACATGTATATACTTTATAGGGCCTCTGAAGCCTCGTTTTGAGTCTAACATACATTATGGAAAAAGCAAAATGAGTATACACCCAATTCTCTTTTCACACGATTTTTTTTACACGAATTTTGATTTAACACGAGTTCAAAAGAAAAAAAATTTCTTTTTTTACACGAATTATTTTGTCTTAACACGATTTTTAATATTCCAGGAATTTTTCTTGAATCTCACAAAGAGCAAAGAGCGAGTTATTTTTTATAAAATATTTAATGAATTAAAATGTCTTAGCACGAAATAAACTAAGTGAACTCTAACAAGAACTTTTTAATATTGTTTACACTCAATTCTCTTTTTACACGAATTTGTTGGGAGCGTATCTATCGTGTAAAAGGAGAATTAGGTGTACATACCCGCATGTTACAGTGGTGGGTATAAAAATGAAATGTGAACTTTTGCCAGGCATGAATGCAAAATAATGGAAAAAGAAAAACAACGTTCTTTCAAGCATTTGCCACTTTTATCCAAACGATGAAGGTCAAATTTGAATAAAAACTCGTGTCAACCGGTATCAAGAATGAAGCTTTACGGCAAAAAGGAAATAAAGCTTGAAATAGTATTGGAATAGCGAATTCCAATAGACGAAGGAATTGAAAAATGGATGTTTTGATATTTCAAAACTGAAATGTGACTTTAGTGAACAGTGTAAAATTGATGCCAATGTTTGAAAAAGTATTCCCCAAATCCCTGTATAACATGGTATGATGTATAAGAAATTTAACCATACCCACCAGTGCAGCAGCTTGTTTAATATTTGTAATGCATAGCAGTATATATATCTGTGATTGCATGTGTATATACATATATACGCTTGATATCAGTGTGAACGGCGGCATCGAGTTATGTATGTCGTTTTGTCCGTTCGTAGAGAACATGTTTGCGATCTTATATTTCGCAATAACTTTATTTTTAATCCGTACAGTTGGCTACGTGGCGGTGCAACCCTTTGCAAAAATGTAATTTTAAATTTATACGATAGGAACACGATGTCGGCGACCCGTTGAACGAATGGATTTACGCTCGAGCTTTGAATCAAAAATCGAATTTTTTCCGGAAAACCACAAGTGAGCGGTCAACTTTCGAAATAACGATCACCAGTTGTGGAAGACTTGCTTCACTTCAACAAAACAAGCGCATGCTCGGGAATATTAAAAATACATATTTCGAGAACAGGGATAATTGATCTTCTGTGCGCTAGCTTTATATGATTCCGACATATATATAAGACCGATATTTCAAAAATAGATGGCAAACTATTGACAAACACACAATAAATAATAGTTTCGGTTTTTTGGTAGCTCGCTTCCTTTTGAGCAAGCCATTGGCGTTTATGCGAGAAGGTAACGATTCACTCATTTATTAAAAAAATTTAAGCAGGCGAAAGTTCGAGTTATAAAAAGCTATAGTTCTTCCCAGTATAAGGAATTTGTGGGGATGTACGTAACACTCGGAAGGACTTGGGATAGACTCATCATCTATTATTTCTTGCGTTCAATCTGCAGGTGGCGATCTTCGAATTAGTTCGATTTTGGTCCAAGGACGAACGCCATCTCAATCGGACCACTTTTTCGATCGTTGCACATAGTATTTCGGCATTTTAAATTAGTTTGCAAATTTTGGAACGGATAGGGCAATTTTTTGAACTCCTTGCTATATAACCCCCGTTTCTACGGAGACTGAACCTGTAGAAAGACTTGATTTTCAATACCTTTTGATTGAAATTTGTTCGTAATATTAATTTGACCTAAGAACTAACTTTCCTGACTTTGGACTACGTAGGTGTATTTTTTTGAATCCCAACCTGAAAATTTGTCTTCAGTAAATTAACATGGGGAATTTGAAGCACATAAGTCGATTCTTAAGGCTGTAGAGTATATAGTGGCGACCGCGAGAGCAAGCCCTTCAAACGCGACAAAGTCTAATTTGTGTTTTGTTATGACGGGAGCAACTGTGAAATCTTTGCCATGCGACATAGGGTTGCCAAATTTGGATCACCTTAGTTAAGCCTTCAATATGAAGGCTTTCAGTAAAATTATGCATTTGCATATAATTATTAAGAAAATGAGTGAATGACTGCCTTCGGCGAAGTGGTGTAGGACATCTAATGGGCGCCTTTGCGCGACTACAGTACTCTTAGTTGTGCTTCCTTAAGTTCGTTTTAGAAAGTTATATGTAAAGAATCTTCGAATAATGAGATCGTTACGCAAACCAAGCATGTTAAAGTATATATGAGTATATTTTACTCAATTTTCTCAAGCAAGAATAACATACGTGTTGCAAAACGGATGAAAAAGAAATTTCCTTCTACTTTTTACACTCCAAGACGTCTATTAAACGAAGAATTTGACTTTCCAAATAATTAACGTTTATTTTGCCGTCGACTGTATATAATAAGTGTTTGCATATACGTATATGCTTCATTTAGTAATTGCTCCCCCACTCAATTATTTATATAGAGTGAACGCACATAAATAAACCCACACCAGATGTTATTAATTTACTTGACGTTTCATTCGTTTTATATGAATTAATTTTTTCACTTAGCTCAGTATATATGTTAAAAAAGAAAAAAAATTGAAACACTAGAAATGTCTTTTGTGTATTTTCTGATATACATCAGTTACACGATTGCTTTAACTCATGCACTTGACTTCTCTTCGGTACATATGTATATAGGTAAATGCAGGTTACATTCAAATTTTATTTAAGGAAAAATATAATTTTTCTCTATAAAAAGAGCATCAATTTTCGATAATTAAAGCTCGTAACAATATTGAATGTCTAGCAAAGGTATCAGCTGACATTCGTACATGAAATACGCATGTACAGAAAACCTTAAGTCTTTCGCGAAAAAGTTGTATGGTCCAGCAATCCCGACCTACAATAACTAGACAGACTTACTGAAGGAGCAAAGGTTGAACAAATCGTTGGGCTTCCGCCTTTTAATAATATTATGAAAGTTGAGGAGAAGTCGAACGCTTCTCCCTTCTTTCTGACTGCAGTTGAAGAAAGAGTAACTTACCAAACGTACTACGCAATCAGGAGTGTGATCACATCTCTCCAGGAAGAATGCCTATCTAATTACTAAATTAAATTGTACTCGAAATTTATTCAAATTTCGCATTTCCCTGAAGCTATACCACTTCCGCTACCAAGCCTGTCCGTTGTATCAAGAACAAAACTAAAGTTTTTACTAAAAGATGTGACGATCAATACGAATTTACCTAGGAAGGGGACCTAGCATCCCCCCTAACAGAGTTCAGTGAATGCCTTAACAGAGCTGTATTAATTAGTTAAGATTAGATAAATATGGTTGGACGTGGAACTCTCTTCCGGCCAAATTAGGAAAAATAAAATATTTTAGTGGCCACCTAATGAATCTATACAAAAATACCTTTCAAACAAGCTAAACAAATTTAAGTCCGGCTTTGCAGAGGTATATCCCGACAATGGGAAAACGGTCAAAATCGAGATGCTGGTGCACCCAAATCAAAAAATTCCAACCACATTCGCCTATATCACGTGAATATATATGAAAATACCTCCCGAATGAGCAAAAAAAAACTGGAAGGTTTTTTCGGGAAATATTTTTAATGAATTTTTAAAAATGACTTACTTAAAAAATGCCACGTGTCGTACTAACATTAACAGAAGAAACAAAATTTAACTTCTTTCTTAACAGATTCAAATTGGCGTTGGTTTCTATGAATGGCGTACACCTTGTATTGCTCTTTTTTTTGCTCATTCGACACGTATTTGCATGCGGTGTCCACAAAAACATTTCAGGTTTTCTAATCCGGACGGAGGAGTAGGCTTCCAAATTTGGCAATATCTTAATTCGAAGTATTGAGCAGAGGTCTGTTAAGGGATTTGGTAGGTGTCTTTGCTAGTCGAATTCGAATTTATCTTCACACCCTTCTTTCTTACTCAAAATCTTTCTTTATTTTCAAGATAAAATCCATAGTTTACTCTGGATAGGAGACTCCGTTAGTTGCTGTATTAGGAGCACAGGAGGAGGGAGGAGCAGCAAGTGCTGAAACCAAATCCTAAACAAGGAAACGATAAGAAATGTTATGATTAATACCGGCGAGAATGTGTGAAAAAGGAATTAAACGCATGTTCCGCTAGAACAGATCTCTTTTGAATACGGACAACTCATAATACATAGTAAACCACGAAGAGAATCTTAGAAGTAAAGTAAAGGGAATCTTACAAAGAGACTACAAATTTGAGAGCGACATCTGCATAGTTGCGTCCAGAAGACATTAGATAGGCAGACGGACTTTTATTTAAATCGATTCAAAATTTAATGTTGGTCAAGAATATATATATATATCCTTAACAGGGCCTCTGACACTTGCTTCGAGTCGTTGCGAACGTTTCGACATAATAAACACACCCCCATCCCTCGGTAGTGAGTGTAAGCAATAAGTAGTAAATATTCATATAAATCTTCTTAATTTGTACGCATTTGGAAGCGGATTAAAGGCAGCATTTATATGCATGACCATGCCGGCATAGTGCAATTCAATGCAATGCAATGCAATGCAATGCAACGCAATGCCAGGCAATTTAAACAGTTTCTCTTAGTGATTCTTTTTATTGTTACTGTTATTATTATTATTATTATTATTTTTTTTTTATTAATTAATAAAAATGCACTTACATTCATACAAAATCCGCATATGCATACAAACAATTTAAAAGAACTACGAGAAATGATGTTATTACAATTAAGTGCATTTATGCACACACTTGTGTATGTGTGCGTGTCTATCTGCGTATCGGAGTGCAAAAAGAGGGTACAAATATATTAATCGAGCCTCATACAGTATGTTATTACAAGTACAGGCAAGAATCTACTTCCGGTAAAAACTATTAAATTTTTATATATATATATGTACATATATGCACAGAAATGCGTACATATATAAACAATAATAAAACTATTGCACTATATTGCATATGTTATATGATTTTGATATTTTAATATTTTTGTTCTTTGTTTACTTTTCGCTTAAAATCTTCTTTTTTTAGTAGGCAACGCAGATATCCTTTGCCAACATATGCTTGGAGATCCTTAAGCCTAAAGCAATTACGTATTGATAAGATCATAATTAGAATTGTCCGTCTACTTGTTCGGAAACATATTGAGAAATGTTGAAATATTCAATGTAACTCTTCAACACATACACAGAACGCTCACTAGCCTTTCTCTACGCCATAGAATTTCTACGATTGATACGATTGTGTTAAAAGTTGGGCGAACTCGATTGAAGCTTGCTGGAAATTGCATTCGCAAGTGATTGGGCGGCTATCACGAAATCCACTTACGAGAAGAGAGCCATCCCGATTAAGTTACGCAAAGTAGTTCCGATCTTCCCTTACTATGCTCTTTTCATAAATGGAACACACGTTGTGCTTCTTGCCTTGTCATCAAGAAGAAGTGTTCTTTCTGTGCGATTCTTTTTATACCCATCACCCAAGGATGAGGGGTACATGTATTTTGTCAAAACGTTTTCAACGCCTAGAAGGAAGAACCCTTCCTACTGGGCATAAAATTTTGAATCGGTTTAAACATGTCCGTCCGTGTAAAATCTGCTGCAAACATTCTCCTGGCCGCAAAAATAAAGCTATCGACTTAAAACGTAGCACAAATATTGGAAGCTCTTGCACGCAGGTTCGTAGCGAAAATGGGCGAAATCGGTCGAAGGACACGCCCATAGTACTGAGAAAAACTCAGGACACTCTTGTTTTCCAAAAGGAATAAAAAATTGATTACACCAGAAACCGTTAAGGATGTCGTGTCGGATTATTCCCGATAATCGAAAAGTGAAGATGCAAGAAATAGCTGCCACTTTGAAGACATCGAAAGGCAATGTATTCGCGCTTTTCGCATCGCGATTACTAACAGTAGAATAAATGCATCCCGTCACAGATTGATGGCTACAATAACAAAATTATATGAAACGAAGTTGGAATTAGATCCCACCTATTCTGTTTTTCGGCGTCTGTTCGTCAGTATCCTTTTCTAAATGTCAAAAGGATTTACCAGGAGAAAATATGGATTAGATGAAATGAAAAGTGAAGCCATTGCGTAATTAAAAGCGGATGGTAAAGGACTTGCCAATGCGTTGCAGAGAAATGACAGCGAAATATTAGAGACGTGTTGAACTCTCTCTGACAATCTTTTTGGAAAGAAGTTTGAATTTTGCAAACAAAAAGAAAATGTTTTTTACGCGCAATCATCAGCCGATATGTTAATATAAACTATTTACCTATTTTGGCATGAGAGACTGGCACAGCATCCACGTAGTGAAATCGAACTGTGTAATTGCGCTGTTGTTTCACCATTAGACAGAATGTACTGTACTTAGTTACTAAGATATTAGATGTTCACTTGCAATTAAATATTATTTTCGTATTTGTTTTTTATTTCGAAGTATATCGATATCCTTCCTTCCTTCCTTCCGTCCATTTTTTAATTCACAGAATAATCATTAAATGTTTTGCATAATAAATTTTGTATATGATACGCATGATGTTGTGATGCATTTACAGCATATACATATATATACATATGCATATATATATACATATATATAGATATATATATATATATATATATATATATATATATATATATATTATATACGTGAATACATAAAACCAATCAAGCAAGCAAGCAAGCATCCGCATCCATCCATATATTCTGACATCATCCTTTATGGAATTTGCAGTATCTGATTTTTAACGACAATTAGTTTTTTTTTATGATATTTGCTTGGTGCTCACAGTGAAGATCTCTTCCATAATAATAACAAAAGCAACAACCTTGCGGCTTAGGCCGACCAGTGACACAGAATATAGAACCATATTTAGAAGTCAACAATCGTTGTGCTTTGCAGAGAATCTTCATTACAGACAGACAAAAAGAAAACGCTGACCAGGCGGACGATTAAGTGGAGGTTTTTCTCTTTTATTTTCATATTTGTTTCTCTATGATTGTATGAATACCGTGAGCGACACAACACACCAACAAAACTTCAAGTGCATGTAAAAGACACGAAAAGATATATATATATATATATATATATATATATATATATATAAGGTTATGTGTTAGTTTGAAGCTATGCATGTGTATATAAATAAATACGCCGGCGCATGCGGATATACGAACACGATTGAAGTGGTATAACTTCGTTGATATTTACGCATCAACAGGTCGTTGCGCACACGCAAGCAAACAAGCAATCAAACAAACGTTTAACCAAGCAAATGAACATTCTTTCTTTCATAAGCAGCATAAGCAGCAGCAATGGCAAACAAACACTGGGTATATTTCACATTCCTGCTTTGCCTGGCCATCCAGGCCTGCCTTGCCAGTTTTCTTATTTATTAGCTCTGAGTTCGGCTTACAGCACACTATATAATCGACTCTAATAAGTCTGAAAATTGTTGCTGTTGTTGTTATGTCCACACATTTTATTTTGTTCTTTGATTTTCATTACTTGAATCGTCCATCTACGCTACGTGCGAGTGTAAATGCATACATATTTTATATATATATATATATATATATCTATTTACAAAGATATATATTATTTATATTGTATTATATGTGAGTGCGTATGTTCGTTGATGATTCTTTAGTTCCTTTTATAGTCAACAAAATTAAACACGTTGTTTAGGAATTTTTAGTTCAGTACTTTTCATTTGATTTTTATACATCTTACATTTTTTATATTCGTATACCCAACCCTAGCACTGCCGCAGAAGGCATTCACTACCCAGTAGATATCTGTAACACTGCGCGCTTAATGGTTATACCGTTGACTTAAATTCAAAATGCCGATTCCTTATATAGGTTGCCATATGTTTCGGTTCCTATAACATTTCTTAACAAGATGTCATTTAGCATAAGAATAGCATAAATAAATTCTCCTATAAAACATTACACCTTCGACGCAACAGCGAACTTAAGAAACACACAAATACTTTAATCTATTTCACAAAAATCCATTACGGCTTCTATCAGCTTCTACTGTCAACCAATCAAATTATATGCACTCGTTTTATCATAGTATCATCAAGGTAGTAAGTAACGTTATCCCACATTGCGTTGCAATGAGCAAAATCAGGTGAAATGATGTCTCGTTCCGCTTGCCACTGCAGCTATTAAACGCAGATTTTCTCAATCGATAGCTTGGTCGATAATCTTTTATCTAAGAAGAGAAGAAGAATATAAAAGTTGCAATAACTAAAGCAGCTAATTAAAAAGGTGATTAAATGTACGTAACGTAATTGTACTTACACTACGTATCGTCGATTTAAATATGTTGCCTATCGTGATGCTCTCTTAGAGGAATTCCCACAGAGATTTTTTTGTGGCGACGTTTAAAGAGAGTTTTCTGGCGTCTGAACGCAAGCGCGTGGATAATTCATCAAAAAAATACGATAATAGGGGGATGCCGTAAACGAAATTGGTAGGTAAAATTTCACTGTGAGAATTTTGATTTCGACGAAGTTTGCGTAATTTTGAGAAATTTGCGGAGTTATCTTAATTGCTGAATAATCTGAACGAGAACAACTTAATACAGTTTCGTAAGAGGGTAGGTAGACCACTGTAATAGACTAAAAAGAGAAAGGAAAGAATTGATTTTTTGAAAAACTTACATTGGTCGACCTCCTGAACTAAATATCAACAAGAGCGCATAAAAAAACCAAACTTTACATTCTGTTAAGTATATAATCGCAAATTTTAATGAACAAAAACGGACGGATCGACAGACAAAAGAACACGCATAACGCACATAGTCACATCAATTTCGTAATTCATTCACAATGTTCAGAATTATGGAGTATATATATAGTATATATATATATATATATATATATATATATGTATATATATACCTGCCTTACGAAAATAAAACAAACTTAATGTACCCATTGAAAAAAGGAAAGAAGAAAAAAAAACCTCTTAGTTAGATGCAGTAACGCCAACTTCAACGCCAACGCCATGAGTTACACAAACCAGATATTCCAGATAATAGTAACCATTGAGATAATGATACAACAACAACGCTTTTACACTAATTCCGCTGTATTTGTCGTTAAAAATACAATATTTGATAAAAAAGAAACAAAAAAAAAAAGAAATTTTTCTAAAATCATATCTAACCTAAAAATGCGTAAACGATTCTTTTACTCGTCAGAAAATTTTATTTAATGAAATGATTCGATTTCTTCTTATCTATTCATTATTTCCAAGGGAACTAAAATTGCTCGCAATATCATAGAAGAAGAAAATATGCGTTAATTCTGTTAAGTGTAGCGCTGATTAAAGGGACGTACTTGTCTGTCCGTTAGTCCATCTATATTGTCTTCTTGTGTTTAGCGTACAGGTTGTAATTTTTCTCAAAATATTTTACTGATGTTTGATACATCGATGTCTTTTGGTCCAAGAATGAACGCTTTTGAAAATGGTTCAGATCGGACAACCTTTCCGACAACTTTCCTTATTTTAAAATGCGATGGGTCGTGGCCCACTGTACTCCCTTAATTGTTTTAAATAAGGATATGTTTGAAGGAATTTATCGAATGCTATTTTGAAGATATTCTAAAAATTGTTGAATTTTTGAAAAAAAAAAAAAAAACTAAAAAAATTACGTTTAGAAAATTAAATTTTTGGACCGTTTAAAATTTTACCCACGTCCTCAATCATCGTTTCACGTCATTCTTAACTAGTTAAGAGATCAATGTCGCCATCAAAAAACAACAAAAAAATTGGTTTTCTAACAAACCCAGAGCGGTACTATCGCTTAACCTATCTCAGCCCTGTGTTAGTTAATGTTAGGGTTATTGATTCAATCATACCGAAAAAGGTGAGAGAACTAAGTGAGCGCGACCAAGAAAAGGAGCGAGAAAGAAGGGCAGTGAAAGCTGTAAAGGGTTGCATTAAAAATCATGTCTATGCGAGTTAAAAAAAAAAAATATTATTCTTCTCAATGACTACATGAAAGTAAATTGAGTTGAAATAACTCCGGACATAAATGATTGTGGATAACTAAAACTCATGCGATGGCGAGTGCAGTATAGCTTAATAGTTTCTTTTTTAATTTTTATTTAGCTTTTTTTTTTTTTTTTATTAACTCATTGAAATAAAATATGATCGCGAAGACTGACTGAATATATATCAAATAAATGCGAAAATTTTACAAAACTAAAACAAACTTACAAATACTTGAACGCAAGAACGCAAAATTACAACAATTGCCGGTGTTGTTGTTGTTGTTGTTGTTGTTGGCAATTTCCGGTCATTTATGTAGATATATACGGTCAAACGCTTATTAAAGTAAAGATGTACAATAAGCACATATACGTGCCCATATATGAATGTATACATATGTATATATGTATGCATGTATGTATGTATGTATGTATGTATGTATGTATGATTTTGTGCATGAATGCAGATAGTTTACTATGTTCAGTGTTTAGAATGTGCACATTGAACGAACAGAATTTTGTTATTGTTGTGTTTGCTGTTGTGTGTTTAGCTTAACTACACAAAACGAATGTGTAGAATAAATTAAACGGCTTTGGTGAAAATTATAATAAATACAAAATACATAGATATGTTTTTGTATATGAATATTTTTTTATTATTAATTTTACACACACACACACTCACACGCGTGCGCGCGCGCATACAAATGCACGCATTCATATGGAGACGTGGGTGTTTATGACCTCACTGAAGTAATACCAACAAAACAACAACAACAACAACAACGTTAACAGTATGCTTGTTGCTTCTTAATAGGAAAGGAATTCTGTTTATTTAAAGAGACGGTCAAGCGTTACTAAGTGTACGGTCGAAGAGGGAGCATACGAAAAAGAATACATTTACGCGAAACTCGTACAAATGCGATTGAGTGTAAAATGTGCGTTGGTGTCGTCGTTGTTTGTTCAAAGAAAATTTGATTTTATTATTTGTTTTTATGCTCATAACGATTTTTTTCTTCATTATTATTAAATTAAGCGTGGAATGTTTGTTTGTCGCTATATAACGCATTAAGTTATGTTACTTCCTGCGCATGTATTCTCTTGAAGACTTCAGACCTCCTTTTTTCATTCCTGCATAAAATGACTAAAGAAAGAAGAAAAAGCAAGAAGAAGATGAAAAGCAGACCTTAGAGCAAAACTTAAATCGCAACTTTAAAAACAAGATAAGATATTGTGATGTCCGTATTTCTTCTCTCTCTCTCTCTCTCTCTCTCTCTCTCTCTCTCTCCCTCTCTCTCTCCCTCTCTCTTACCCTCACTTTTTCTCTCTTTGTTTCTGCTATGCCGCTCCTGTGTGTGTGCGTATGTGTGTATGTGTGTGTATGTGTGCGTGTGTGTATGCGAGTGTGCTTCCTCAGTAATTTCAGTATTCTTAGCACGTTTTTCAATGGCAGCAGCTAAACGTAAAAATGTGTATTTCTCTTTTTCGGATTTCATTTATGATTTCGTTTGACTTGTATGCAAATGAGGCCTGCATTGTAAACAAATATGCATTATGGTTAATAATAAGTATTAAACGAATGGATGAATGAATGCTTAGCCTCGATTACCTTGTACAAGCAAATTATGCTTTAGATGCAATTACTGTAATATAATAACAAAAATGACGCTTTTTTGTAGCAGCGTTTCTCAATCTCGGAAAAGAAGTTTTGGTGAGCTGCTTAAACTCTAACCAGAATGTGTTAAGTCTATAAACTTATTGTTCTGCCACATCTGGCAGATGGACAGACGAACTTAGATGCCTTCCTGGCCAAGAATGTATATAGTTTATGGGGTTTTGAAACTTGCCTTTGGACGTTTGGTTTTTGCAAAAATATACAACGTTGATATGATCTAATATTGCATAGCCATGGCCGATTTTTTCCATTCTTACAGGTATTACAGCATTACCCGTAGAGTACACAGGCTATCTTAGCCTTTCATTTATGATGCATAAGTTGGTCATAATAATCCCGCAAAAAAGCAAAAACTAGTCCTAACCTGCCCTGCAACAAATATCGATTAAATAATTCGGTAAGCATATGCGTCAACACTACTCTGAAGTTCAATGCAAAACTGTCTCTGATAGACCAGTTTCAATAAATTTACATTTGAGATGATGCACATGCCCAAGTATGAAAGTTTTCATATTGTTAACTTAATACCATTTCCCAGAAGTCTGAAGCTTTCTTCCCCAAAAAGTATACATATTCTCGATCATCATCAAATTCTGAATTGATTTAAGCATGTCCCTCTGCCCGTCCGGCCGTCTGCCCATCTGTGTCATGTCTGTTGTAAGCATTCTCGCGGTCAGAAGTATTGGAAGTTCTTGCACGCAGGTTCATATTGAAAATGGGTAAAATCGGTCGAATGACATGGCTACAGTACCACGGAAAGTGAAGACACTTGCGTTTTTTAAAAGGAATGAAAAAGGGGTTTTTTGCTCATTACTCATAAACTATAACAGATAAATCCACAAACATTTGAACGTATATTCTATGGGTGATGCTGTGGTACCTCTACAAAAATGAGAAAAAGGTTTTCACGCCTACTCCATTTTATAGTGCGCCGTTATTCAATGTTTTTTTTTTTCAAAACTTTTGCAAGGCACAGTAGTAAGCTTAAAAAACCCCATAAAGTATATAAATTCTTAGTCAGTTCCAAATTCGGAATGTACATATGCATGTCCGTCCGTTTATCTGCCCGTCTGCGCAACCGTGTATTATCTGTAGCGAACAACCTCCCATTCGCAAAAATTAACTTACAAAAGAATTTGACGAGGACGCAAACTTTTCAAAGAACACCCCCACAACACATCCATACGCCTACGTAAGCAAAACTTTGAACCCTTTTGCTTTCCCCGTTTTTCATTTAATATTATTATTATTATTATTATTATTATTATTATTATTATTATTATTACAATTTAGACTAATGAAATAAATTCTTAGACTAAGCAAAAAGGACCTTGAGCACTAGCAACACAGGCTATCCGCTCCGTTTTTCATTTACTACTCATCTTTTATTCTGAAAATTGAAAAAAAAATCGTCCGCGCCCAAATCCAATATTATAGAGTAGAAGAATTTAGCTCTTCTTCTTTTTTTTTTTGGATCATTGTGAAGGGTGTAAAAGATTCTTCCACGACCGAATACAATTTCTTTACTTGTTTATTGATATATAGAAAAAGAAATTTTTCAAAAATACTCACATGTTAAAGCTTCACGCGCATATGCACATACGCGCGCATTCAGTGCTTCTTATGTTTGAATTTTATATTTAAGTTCATTCAAACTTACTCAGCTCAACTAATCGTATGTCCTACTTTCGAAAACCATTTACTTGTTTCCTTATTGCTTTATAAATACGTTTACAATACTTATTCGCATATGTGCGATATAATTCATAATAACCTGTGGGTGGCTAAGACAACGAAATTGAGATTGTTTGGCAGCGCCAGTAAGAGCAGCATTCAAAATTTTCGGGTAATATATAGCAGAGATTATGTAAACACAATCGTTGCTGATTGCATTTCTATGTCTAACCATTCATCCGCTACACAGGAAAGGCAAAGCGCAGAAAGAAGTTAACAAGTTATGTACGTTTTGATGCGAATCTCGTACACTCGTAACGCCCGTCAGTCCATAGAGTTTTGGAATTAGATTCACTTCCCCCAGAATGAATGCAACTATTAACAGAAAGGAATCTTAGCTTTTTGCTCGTGATATGTCCGATCTTCATAATCCTTATGTATTTCTTGAGACAATTGCGACCTATTCCGAGGGTGCTCTCCCTTATCTAATTGATTCCTTAATACTCCCGGGGCTTTAATTAATTCCGTTCAATATTTGATGGCGATAGAGAGCGGACTTAAGCTCGACATAAAGTAGCACAACGTTTTGTAAAATTCACGGGGCGAAGCACGCACATTTTATTTCTCGTTCCGAAATTATGCCTACCATTTATGCATGGACTCGAAATAATTTTATCCAAATTCCCAATTTTTGCTTACACTCTTTTACATCACTTTCTGCAGGAAAGAAGCTGATGTTCAAATAAGCTACGACTGGTCAGGATTTTTCTTTTTTATTGCTTTTGTTGTTGCCGCTTCGAATTCGTAAGCGAAGTCGCAAAAACTGAAATTTTTGGTGCTCTCATGTGTTTTGATCAGTGAAATCTAGTCGTGAAAATGATAAAGCAATACCAAGTATCAGTGTACACAACGATTAAATTCGATGATTGTGACCTTCGTCTACATAAAATCTACATAAGTCTACATAAAGTCTTCCATTTACTACAATTTTCAATTATTCAGTGTATACAGAGTGTAATCATGGAACGCTCAGAATTGCATTTTCGACCTTCACTACTTTTTTTGTTCAATCTGCTGCCGAAGCCCCCCAAACCCGTCCAGAATTCTATTCTAATTATCGGCTTTAGTTTCAACGGTGATTTTGATGTCAATGGCCAAGAACGAGCTGGATGAGCAAAAAAGTTCGAAGTCATTGAAGCGCAAGACTTATTGGACGGGAACTCAGCTCAAACTGTAAAAAAACTTTCAAACAACTTACTAGTTGATGAATCAACGGTTCTTAAACCTTTTACAAGTGACGCGAAAGATCCAAAAGGAGGATAAATCGCTACCATACGAATTTAGCGCTTTCTGATTGCCACTTGCTCAGATCGATGCAGCTTGGCTGGGCTCGCATGCGGTTTCGAAATGCTGACGAAGTGGGAAAATGAGTCGATGAGTCGATTGGTATCGTTCTTTCGATATGGTATCGCCATCTTGCCAGAAAGGTGGGAAAACGTTGTAGGCAATGACGGATAATATTTTGATTAATATTTTTTTGAGTGAAAAAATGAACAGCGCGCACATATTTGTGGATGAATTCCGCAAATCAAGGGTACAAATGTATGCCATACGCGCAACTTGATACTCGTATGTAATTAGAAAAGTGAAACAATCTTCAAAATGTCAAAAACTTTCATACGCTCGGACTTGGCATTTTCATAGTAGCAAAGTCGCAGATAGAACTTCTGGTTAAGAATGATCTCGATTAATTGTGACGCGTTGCACGCGTACAGTTGAAGGCTGTTGAAGATTCACGGCAAGGCGAACACAATATACTTAGTTGGTCTTTTCGAAAAATTGGCTTCGCATGTTAGGCAATATGTATGTAATAATAAAATGCATCTCCCAATCAAAGAAGAAATATTTATAGATATGCACACAGGCGCGCACATGCACATTTAATTCATTTATAATGCATATCGATGCTCTACTCGCAATCTAATGATTAAATTATGAAATGCATATAGTATATGGATTTATATGGAAGGGGGAGATTGTTGCTCTCGTGCCTACAACTGCATTGTATAATGCCTTATATTTATGCTTCTTTTTGTTAATTTCATTTAAATGACGCAACCATATGGAAACTTTTATACCTTCGACGATCTTTCGTAATAACTAATGTGTTTATTACTGTTTTCAATTTTATGAATTGAATAGCGAGAGCAAAACATATTCTTCCTGTTCATGAATCATGAATTAACTGAAACTGATGTAGTGTATTATGTACGATATGGCGACAACGACACCAAATGCATCTATCTCTCTGAACTCAACTATATGTAGTATAGTATTGTATATCGTGAACCGTTTCATTATCGTTATTCATTCATTTTTCGAGGGTTGTTTGCAAAAAAAAGAAAAAGGATTTTCATCTCTTGCATCTGTTGCAAGGCGTGAAACCGGCTCCTACGTCTAGGCTTTTCGCCTTATACCCACACATTATGTACGTACATAAGATCATCATTTTTTGCTTGATACTGATAAGCATCGAAAATTCGTTCAAAGCCATGGATAGTTTATTCCACTTGTTTTTGCCCAAGCATTTCAACACATTCATGTATGCACATATATGCATATATATATATATATATATATATACATATATATATATAGACACAGAGCAAAGTAAACACACTTCATTTGTGTGCTGTTTATTGTTATAGGAAATTTCATTAAATTCATTGAAAAGCATTTTTTGAATAATTTTTTTTTTTTTTTTTCGATTTCATTGAAAAAATCAAAAACAACAAAAGCAAAAGCAACATACCCCACTTTCCACTGGTGTAGTATATGAGTGTGTATTACAATAAGTGAATGAGTCACAATATTTCATTTCACTGAACTTTGGATATGTGTCGGCGAAAATGTTACATTTTTATAAACGATTTCTGTACAACAAGACAATGTTCGTAAACACCATGTAGATGATGCACATAATTAATAAGCAATAAAGCAAGCGATGCAAAACTTGCGGAGGAGAAGAGAAGGAATTCTTAAAAATAATATATTTTTACACACGTTTTAGTAAACACACGCGTTAGTACAAATGGAATAATGAGTCGAGATGAGGAAAACAAAGGTTAGAAAAATGATATTCAGCTTGATCCGGGTACTTCAGTACTCATCTTCGGTCCTTATTTCAAAAAAAGTTGCAACGATTTATTCACAAAACTCGAACAAATTGAACGAATATATATATATATATATATATATAAAAGTGGGCGGTTTCGTTCAATGAATCACAGGCAAACATTAATTAAATTCAGTTAACTAATCATACAATAAATAAGTTAATTTCAGGGTAAATTTTGCACATCCATCTTCACTACTTTGATTTAATCGTATTATTATCATCACTTATTCTTGGGTGTATAGCCGTTAAGAGAATTAATACGAGAACAGAGCACTCTCGGCGCAATTCGCTTGGTCCAAGCTTTAAACTTACTCGCACACACACAGATACGCATTTATAAAAATAAACAAGATCCAATCAATACCAGACGGGAGGGAACCTTTCAGAATTTCGCTTAGTATGAAAATAGTCCCGATATAAACCAATTGACCTCAATTAATAGACAAAACACTTTGTCATTTCTCCGTACTGAGTAACTTAAGGTGGCTGATATCGAACGTTCGAAGGGCCGATCGATCAAAACCTGTCTGTCGGTCTGGCCGTTATGTATTGGTCGCAATTTGTGGAGGTATTTTGATGAAGTTTAGTACACTGACTTGTTTTATCATCAGGCGGACGATATCGAAAATGGTTCAAGTCAAACTAGTTTTTCAGCCACTTTGCCACCTAACACTTTATTTGGAAAGGTCGTGTTAACCGAAGTGGTGTAGGGCATAAAATAGTAAGCCGTTACCGATTATAACGTTTTTACTTGTTGTGTTTCTTTTCTTTAATTTTCATTTTTTTCTTTTTTTTTTATATAGTTTTTACTTTTATACTTATGCCCAGTTTCTTACAAACCTTTCATGATGATGATAATTAGTTGACTTAGCCATGTAGAACCAGCAATAACCCCTCCATTTCTTAAAAGAAAATTTACATGTTATCTCAAAATTAATTTGTACGAATGCTATACATATTCATAAAAAAAAAAAAATTTATTTTCTTTACATGCGACAGGCGTCGCGTATAATGCCGTTCCCGATGTTTCCACTTTCAAGTCACACACAAATATTGCTTATCTCTTCCCTCCCGCTCTATCCACAATCCTTCTTGGCCATCCATTCTCCCATACGCCATGCCCCTTCATACAGAAGGCATCCCCTAGGCGGTCGACCAAGTATACATATATCCAATTTTGCACAAAGCAAGTATATACAAATGAATGGATTGTCGAAAGGCCAAAGAGGCTATGTTCACTTTTAAATACATATGTTATTGTCATTATGTCCATTGTCCATATTAGCCCTTGTTATTAGCATCGATCGCGATTGACACGATTTGCGATCGTTATCGAAATGACAAACTCAATTATCTTGTGGATTAGTCAGCCCCAAATCCTTAATATAAATCCAAGTGTACGTAGCGTCTTTACATACTGCAAACGCGTAGATATTCAAGCGAAGAAAAGTTCAGAGTTTGACAATAATACGGTACTATGCCCAAATGTCGCAATATGTAGCAAAATAATAGTAATGTTCTCGAAACGATCCTTAGGTCGGTGCCGAGCCGAGTTGATAAAAACTTATGATTTCATCGACTTTAGTAGAAAGTTGCCAGGTCGAGGAACGTCTAACAAAGCATGATTGATTCTTATACAGTCGTCTCTACGTCTACTTCACTTTACTTCCATTAATTTTTGTGTACTTCTATTTCGCTTCCGCCCGTCCGACGATAGGAAAGCGGTGTGACTAAGACAAAAAGTTAAGCGAAACACGAACGAAAAACTATTTTTAATCGCATATTTTTTTTTTTTTTTTTTTTTTTTTTTTATTATTTTTTTTTTTTTTTTTATTATTACTAAAAAGTTCTGACCTCTTCGATGCGATTAAAAATTGATTTTAAAAGATCACAATAGCGATCGTGGATATTAATAAAATAATTCGACTAAAATCGAATATAATCGAAGTTTTAATTTTTGTTGTTTTTGGGTATAATAAGGCGGAAATAATTCAGAAAATGAAGAATGGCTTACGTTCGCTTAATTACGAACGAGGGTACGAGAGCAACGTAGGCAACATTGCTTTATTATACAACTTTAGCCGCCTTTTCGAAATTCATTCATAAAATGGATTAAGTTTCATGACTGATGATGATATACACAAACAAAGAGAAACTCAAAGCATGCAACGCGACGCATACATGGCATACAGTATATATACAGTATATATATGCACCGTTACTGTGCATAAAATATCTGTAATTATATAACTTAGCAAATCGGAAAGTAATATTAAGTATAGTAATTTAACGCATTACATACATAGCTGTACAAATGGTTGTAACTCGACGCTTGCGTAAAAAATTGAAAACTTTCTCATCTCAATACAATTTCAACAAAATTAAATTAATTAAATTATCAAATTTGTTCTTACAAAAAAGAAACACAGAAAAGAGAAAAACAATTGAAAAAGTGCGCTCTTTCACATCCACTCATACAAATCTTTTAATTTTGTGAAATAAATTAATCGTTTGCCTCTACAATCGACCGACCGACCGATGATATTGAAAAAGGAAAACATCTGCAAATCAATCAATGGCAAAAATGATTAAAAATTCTTTTGAATACTATTCGTAACCAGCGGGCGTGTAATTCTTTTTTTTTTTTTTGTTGTTGATATACCGTTATTCAGTACACAACATAAAGACTGTATCGGACCTTCTTTAATCATAAAACTTTCGAAATGGAACGTAAATTCAGAGCCCTCCACGCGAGATGCACACATTCTCACTAAGAATGACAAACGAGAATGGCGTTAAACGCATCTCTCATTCTCGCTCTCTCTCTTTCTCTCTCTCTCTCTCTCTCTTTTTCTTTCTCTTGGGAGCGCACTCAATGTCGTCCGTAAGCCCCGTCCCAGTTGAATCATCTGTAGATTACGAGAAATCTACTGAATCGAATCAAGTACTCGTTCGCAATTATCGGAAGAAGGTTATAAATAGGACTGCGTATGAGCGTAAGCGAAAAGTAAAAACTGAAACGTTGCGAAATAAATTGAAGACATGATTTCAAGTATCGTGCAACATATATTTCGAATCGTATCTTCGTGAATTAATACGTGCGTATAAAAGTAATATGTGCGCTTTTGGTGTATCTACCTCCATTCGTCATTATGGGAAGGAGATGAAATTTTCTAAAAAATATCGAAATGCTGTCGAAGTAACATTACGACCATTTTTTGATATTTCTCTACTCTACAGCCCTTGTGTGCTACATGGCACCCACCGTTTATTATACAGACCGATTGCGGATTATTTTCTGTATCGATTTAAGCTTTTCTGTGCGTCTGTCTGTCTGTCCGTTTTGTTTTCTTGTGTTTACTCTACAAGTCGCAATTCCCGAGTTATTTTGATGAAATCTCGTACACTGACACACACGTTTGGCTCAAGGGTGAACGGTAGTGACAATACTTTAGATCGGATCCCGTTTTCAAAAAATATTGTAATTTTTAGAATTTTGCGAAAAAAATCGCTTGACCATAGTATTTCGGATGGGACAAGTTTTTAAGCCTCTTGCCGTATAACCATTTCCTCGAAGTCTGATTCTTTACATAGCAAAAAGAGCAAATTTTCAATACTTTTTGACCAACATTCGTTCATAATAATATTTGCCGTAGAAATTAATCTTACCTTGAACTTTGACCACATACGTCCTTTCTTTTGGTTCGCAATCCATGTAAGGTTTCTTATGAAAAAAGGTTTAATTTTTAGCATTTTATTATGAAAATTTATTTTGAGTAAATTTGGATCACATAGATCTATTTTCTAGAGCACACTATATGCAGGGGTTCTCATGGCGACAAAGCCTAATTTTATAACGGAAACTATTGAAAAATAATAAAATCTTTGACAAGTCAATGAATTTTGCTAAATATGGACCGCGTTGACATTTGAGCAACCTCCAATATTGGAGCCTCCCTTGAAAATTGTGCATTTAATTGTGTAATTAACAGTTAAACGAAGTGGTGTAGGGTCGGCGTTGCCCGTAATTGTTGCCATATATCGCGGAACGAATGCGAAAGAAATCGTTACGAATAAATTGCATCGAACACGATCCTTCCATAAATGTTTTTCGCAAACTTCTATGGGCGCACTACGAACTATGAACAAATCAATATGAATGAACTGAATAAGGATCGAATACCAAATCCAACATATAGTCACGCACATTATCACGGACAGAATACGAAGATACATTTATACCCACCGACCCAGCTATATCATCGTAATTGACCAGTGAACTACGATATTTTGCGATGTTTTACATTGAAAGTTCACCAGACATTCATTCATTACAATGCTACACATAATTCTTTCTACCCTACCCTCTGCGTCCTGATTGAAACGCGATATAATACTACATATGATTTAGAGCAGTAAAGATCCGAAAGTCACTTATGTAACGGTACTTTATGAGATGATTTTTTTACAAGCGGTAAAAACGCAATTCAAATTTCGGCTTTCATTCTTAATTGCGGAAGTAAAGATGGACAAAACTAATTAATTTTCATAAAGTAATTAGTTAAGAAAAGAAAAATTGTTTTTTTTTTTTGTTTTGTTATATTAATATAATTACAATTTATGGTTTCGATGCATCACAACACATTTATATACTATATATGTGTATGTGTCGTATATATTAAATTTGTGCATAAATTGTAACTCATACTGTTTTATGTACGTATATGCATGTGTATATCTTTACCATATACGTATACATATTGAACCGGAAGTCAACAATTTCCGTTTGTTTTACTTTGGTTGCGTTTGTCTTAATAAGAATCGAATTCTTTGGCAATCCCCATATAGTTTTCGTTTCATGATGTTGTGTGCAAATTGTATGCATGCGAAGGCAATTATGTAAATGAGTTCAAACTCCTCTGTCATACTTATATTACAAAGAAGCCAATATACGTATATCCATCCATTCATGCATTCGGTTCATAAATTCCTATGTGAGTGCATAAATCAGTGTAGATAACGGTTAAAGTATGAATCGATTACAAATGTATCAGTGATAGGAGAATTTTTCATTGTGATTCATATATGTATTGTGAACACTGTATGAGTGAGTCATCCACAGAAAAAGGTAACTAAACAGAGAAAAGGTCACTGAAAAGCTCCGCTTTTTAATACAGATAATGTAAACAAACATGCATATATATGTATATATAAATATTTGTTACATATCCTAACGATAACTTCCGTTACTGATTCATAGAGAAGGACAACAACGCTTCAATTCATTGTTCACCATATGCGATGTTAGTCAGGAGGTGGTATGTACACAACACATACATATTTCATGTGTATGCAAGAGTTCTCCACTCATTCAACACTCATCTGGTCTACGCCTATTACTAAGGAAGCGAGCAACTGCAAATTTTTCAGAGAAAAAAGAAAAAGCTGCATGTTTTTTTATTTAATACATGCTTTGAATTCTCAAGAAAGTCATGTGTGGAAAAATCTGAACTGCATCTGTGTGGAAAAAATTTCATTACGATGAGGACTTTTTTTTTTTCTAAATTTCGAGTTTCTTCCGAAAATTAAAAGCGTGCTGGTGAGTTACAAGCTGATGTCTTGCCTACCAGCTTTTAACTTCTCTAACCAACTTTCAAGCAAAAACCCGATAGCGTCCTTTCATCGAGACGACCGTTTAGTAGGGTAGACATGACGCTGAGCGCGATTCGAAAGGTATCAATACTTCTGCCAAGAACCCAAAATTTTACTACAGAGTTATCTATATTTTCTGGCCCTAGACATTGTCGGGGAGAAAAATATTCAAAGGAAAAGAATAAAGAACAACGACTTTCAAGGTCTACACAATTTCATAACTTCGTTTGCGCCTTCGTAACAAAGTCCATGCAGATTGTGGTGCGAAAATTACTTTTTTAATCCGCAGAAGCGGAAGCGACCCTTGGACGATCAAATATACTGAATTACGCCAAAAAAAAGAATATGCTTTGTATCCGATGGAATTGGAAACAGATAGCCCATTATGGGTCACACTATACCACAGCTTGTTAGGGTGAGATGAGGTTAAGGAATCAGAAAAGGCCTGAGACGTTCACCGGAAGAAGCGTTATTTGTCTACCGATCGTGTAAATGCCTTTACGACTTGGATGCGATATTGTGCTTACTGCCTATACTCGATTGCAAAAGTTACATCTTTGCACTTTCTTAAAATTATCGGCTCTTGTAAACGAGACATAATCAAACATATACCCAGATCCCGGAGGAATCAAAATATCTAGAATGGAGCATATTTATAATAGTTGATGGAAATCTCCCTATTTGATAAATATATTAAAGTCAATCGTAGGTCGCTACGCTGCAGATTGAAGGGGTTTCGAAGTGTAAGCATTTGATTGCATAGTCAATCAAAATCATAGAAGAAAATTAAAAACTTACCCTGTCACTGTCTCTTGTCATTTTCTTCTGGTTTTCTTTCAAATTTTTGTTTCAAGTTGGCTGGAAAATGCATACGCTTGCATTGTTCTCTTACAATAAATGTGAACCGCAACGCATCACGTAACCGAATGCCGGATTAAATGACTAACTGACTGACTGTCTGACTAAATATGAGAGCAGGTATGATCTCAACAGTTAACCAGAGTAGCGTAACACAAAGAAGCAAATAAATAAATGCAACATTTCACATCCGGTAATGTCATACGATGGAATTGTCGGTAAGACTGTAACAAATAGACTTTACCACCTTCCAAGTGTATGGGAATGGGAAATGAGCGTAAATGATTCATGCGATATCACCAATAGTTTAAGAGCATGCTTCGAATGAAACAGATTTTCATTTTACCTGAAAATAAATTTTATCATTTATTTTCTTTACAGATGGCTTTTCCAGTTTTCGGCAAACATTTCCAGAATGGTGTGAAGACGATAGCCTGCAAAACAAAGAAATGGAATCTAGTCGCAATACACAAACAGACCAGTTAATGGGTTTAAGGTAATGCGAATCTTGCTTGTATTCATCAATGTTAGCAAATATGCAAATATCAGTCCCCATGCCATCTTGTAGCGGTATATGCAACACCAGCAACAATTTGCGGTTTTATCCTCTTTTACTATACCAATCAATTTAGTTAGAATCATTCGCTAAATCGATATACTGCCATCTGTGCGTGTGTCCGCCGGTCCCCATCTATCTGTTTACGTATTTTTTGCGTTCAACTTATCAGGCTGCAATGTTCGGGATCTCGACACGATTTGCCACAAAGATGAATCCAATCCTATTGAAAAAGGATTGTATTCAACAATTTTTACAATCACTTTCAAAAATGACGAAAATTGGAACCATTTTTAATCAATGAACTTCCAAGTTTACTCAGAATTTCCAAATGAAATCGGAGCAATAGTTTTTTCTCGCTCGCACCTCTATCTACATGCATATGTATATATATATATATATATAAATTTGAGTGAACTTTCTCTTGAGGTAACTTAATACTAAGCTTGAATACTATAATAATGTTTTCAAGTTGAAATTTTTTTTTAAATTTTGTGATTTTGAAAATTTCAATAATAGACACAGCGACAGTCATTGCATTCAAATTTGAGAAGATTTGAATTCATATTATCCTGCATGTATGATGCTCTACGTATATTAGTCTAGTCTCAAGGTAAACATAATAATGAATTTTAATCGTATTTATTATTATAGATCCCTTAGAATATCTACTCCTCATTCCGATTCCGCTTGTAGTAGTTCTGCAGAGTCATCCGACTGCGAGGGTTCGACACATCATAATTTCAATGAAGCTCCTGTAGAGATAATACCTGGACTGTTTTTGGGCAATGCCATGCATAGTTGTGATGCCAGAGCTTTGCAAAAATACAATATAAAAGTAACAGATATACCGTGCCTCGACTTTTATACCGTTATTTATAATAATTCGTCTATTCTTTTAGTATATATTAAATGTAACCAAGGATCTTCCAAATGTCTTTGAAGCTTCGGGCGGCATACAATATTTGCAAATACCTATTACTGATCATTATTCTCAAGATTTAGCGATGCATTTTCCAGCTGCCATACAGTTCATTGGTAATGCTATAATTTTTTTTAATTTTTAATTTGCAAAAAAAATTAACGCCACTCTTTTTCCTAATAGAAGAAGCTCGTTCCACAAATTCTGCCGTTTTAGTTCATTGTTTGGCTGGTGTGTCCCGTTCTGTGACGGTTACTTTGGCCTATTTAATGCGAGCCTTAGATTTATGCCTGAACGATGCGTTCACTTTGGTACGTGACCGCAAACCGGATGTGTCTCCTAATTTTCATTTTATGCAGCAATTGCACTCGTTCGAACGTCAGCTGGGCTTGAATAGCAACGAATGCACGGAGATGGATGATAGTAGCATTGGCAGTGCGTCAACAACGCTTGCCGGTTCGCCGAAATCCGGTGTTAGCATGTCCTTAGGTTCGTCACATTGTAATTCATCCAAATTCTCTTGTAATTGCATAGCAACTGATTGTAAGTGCATACCAACGCCCAATTATATCGCGCAATTAGCCAAAGCAGCTACCGGCATATCACCCGATTCGGGCATTGAGTTTGATCGATGGACACCTTCGGCGGATACCGGACTTAAATGAGAACAACTTGTAGGAAAAAGTTTTGTACTGCCTCCGAACAATAATGAGCCACCAATGGCTATAAATGCCGATAATGTGTCACCCGCTTCCACCAACTCTTCCTCAACTTCTACCAATACAACAGCTGAGGCCGTGTCGGTTATTGAATTACATCATAGGAATGCAAAAACTACAGAAGAGTAATAATATTAATTAACTGGAAAGTTAGTACAAAACTTTTTTCTACTTGTACAAAACGAAATACATATATAAAATAAGAACTCTGTATCCCACCTTCATCATCGCAATACATATTTTTTGTCTCGCATAAGATCCCACATACATATACATATTTTCTATGTATAATATATATGTATATATATATATGTATATATATATATATATATATATATATATATATATATATATATATATATATATGTATATGTGTGTGATGTATATATATATATATATATATATATATATATATATATATATATATATATATACACTAACACGTGAACGCACACAACTAGCAGACAACTTAGCTTTTAAATGACAAATTTATCTAAAAGATTTTAACTATTGTAATAATGTGAAACGGATTTTTTCCTTTTCTCTTTATTTTTCTTTTTCTTTT